>JACEFZ010022466.1:0-12636 GCA_014155875.1 Cepaea nemoralis | reverse complement strand
TTTCAGGGTGATGTAAGTTACGTAAGTTGGGGGTCGGGTCCGCTGGATGGGGTGAGTGAGATGTGGTGCGTGTTGTTGGATGAACCGGGTCGGTTAGTGTCGGGCGTTTATAGATAACATTTGGAAGGCGGGCTTGGCAGACCACAAATCAGAAATCGTATCTAAAAGTTTCCCCGCCACACGTGTACGCTATCTGTCAAGTGGTGCTGATTAATGACTGGCGAAGGTAGTAAACATGGATAATAGTAGGATTAGTAGTTGAACGTTAACTGTTTACTTGTGGTATTTTCCTGGTTGTTTTCATGAAGTTGTCCTCTTTCTTGGCGTTCTGGTGGTTGCAGTGGTGGGGTCCGTAGTGTAATTCGGTGTAAGGGGTAGGTAGCAGGTATTAGTGGTCAAGGTATGGTCAGGTAGTGGTCAAGTGGTCAACTCATTCATTCAGTAGCATGTCCTTTGCAGAACCTCGCTTCCATAACAACCCTCCGGAAAACCTCTCGATCATAAGCAAGATGTCCCGCGTCTGATACACCCATCTGGAGATCATCCGCCACATCCTGCACCCATCTTCTCTTTGGCCGTCCTCTTCCTCTCTTCCCAGGCATATACCCTTCCATTATGGTTCTCTCCAAACTTTCGTGACGTTTCAAGTGACCAAAATATTTCAATTTTCTTTGTATATATCGTCTTTAATAGCCAACCTTCTTCAATATTCAACTCTTGAAGTATGGATGCATTTGTTCTTTTCTTTACCCAAGATATTTTAGAACTCGTCTATAACACTTATATTCAAAGGCGTTTATGCGCTGTTCAGCTTGTTTAGTAAGTGTCCATGTCTCACAGGCGTATGTTGCAATGGGAAAGATGCATGCTCTTAAAAATCTAATTTTTGTAGTTCTGTCTGTCCCACTCCATAATTTATTCAGCTGTTTTAGTCTTTGAAGAGCAATTGATAGTCGCCGTTTAATTTCTTTCATTGTGTCCCCGTTGTTGGTAATCAATGACCCAAGATATTCAAAATTTTCCACCACCTCCAATTTTTCCCCATTAATGTATATTTCTTTCTCCATGGTAGTTTTATCTGTATGCATTATCTTTGTTTTTGCTATGTTAAGATATAAGTTGTGATTTTCACTATTCAATTGTGTTGAGGCTATTAGGTTTTCCATGCCATTCTGTGTTGTGGATAGTAATACTGTATCATCAGCATATCGAATCTCCGGTATGTCATGACCGCCGATATTTATGGCATCATATAGCTCCCTGTTTATATCATCTCTTACATTTCTCATTATATTTTCAGCGTACAGGTTAAACAAATAGGGTGACAGCACGCAGCCTTGACGGACTTACTAACGGTCAACTAACCACTTTAATTGTAGAGGATGGTGTGATTAATTATCTCGGATCAGTCATAACATCTGATGGGAGATGCCTTGAAGATATTAGAATAAGAATCGCCATGGCGAAAGTAGCCTTTAGCAAGATGAAAAACATTTTGACCAATAAAAAATATGTCAATTGAAACGAGAACAAGAGTGATGAGGTGCTATATAGAGCCTTTTTTATAGATGTGAAACTTGGACAATGAGCAGTCAAGCTGAAAAACATCTGATGTCTGCAGAAATGTGGTTTTTGAGGAAAATGCAAAGAATACCATGGGCAGACAGAAAAACTAATGACCAAGTACTACAAGAGACAAATGAAAATCGTAAACTGATTAGAGAAATTAGACGTAGACAGTGAAAATGTTTTCGACATGTTATGAGAAGAAATTGATTGGAGAACTTAGTGAGATCTGGCAAGATCGAAGAGAACAGACCAAGCGGAAGACTGAGAAGTAAATACCTGAATGGTTTGGAAACTTGGCATGGTCGAGACAGGAACACTAAGCTGATCCACGACTCTTGTGATAGAGTGAAATGGCGAGTCGTGACCGTCCATGCTTTCCGGCATGGCACATGATTGATTGATTGATTGAGTTATCGATTCACACTGTTCTAGACA
The DNA here is from genome assembly GCA_014155875.1 of Cepaea nemoralis. Lineage (NCBI taxonomy): Eukaryota > Metazoa > Mollusca > Gastropoda > Stylommatophora > Helicidae > Cepaea > Cepaea nemoralis. The sequence continues at coordinate 10,632 of JACEFZ010022466.1, read as the reverse complement.
TATGTAAATAAGGTAGTCACTCATTGCTTTCCTTCTTGGCAGCGACTATACAGATAGGGTAGAGTAGGTATTCACCCTATAAACAATCCCTCTGCCTCTGCGAACTTGAGACTATAACCAACAACTATCTGTCGGTTGCACTCCAGCTCAATGTACCGCCTATTAAGTGGTTTCATGTTCATGATCATCACATGAATTGCCTAATTGCGTGGACGTTTCAAGCTGCCCTGCTATGCAGGCTCATCGGGTATTCCACCTTGCTCAAAGGTAACGCACATTCTAGCGGGGGAAAAGGCGGTACCTAACTTCAAAATGTGCAGATATCAGAGCTCGAAACAGCCGCAACGAAATTATGTTAAACAACAACAACAACAAAACAACAACAACAACAACAAAAACAACAACAACAACAACATGGACGAATGAAAAAGACGATGTAGACATGAATCAGTGACAATGTTACATGTCCTTTACAGGAAGTTGCCATCACACCCCGATCGATTTTCTATAACATTTTACGTTTAGTAGTTTGCCATTGCTTTGAGAAGGAGACGTCAACGTTGAAGTCAAACTTAATGCCAGCTTAGGGATCGAACGCCTTACCTCACCATCAGTGCACCAGAAGTTTAAGAGCGAGAGCTCCTATCATTTCGCACGTCGACTGCTTATGAATAATTATGAATCAATGAGAAAATACAACTGTTAGCATTGCTTTATTCATATCGTAAAACATAACAACATTATGAAATGACCATCAGACATCACACAATTATAAATCATTGTAGGTATGTGACAATAACATTAATCTGCAAAACATATACATCAAATGAAATGTCTTGTCTTGCGTAACCTTGCCTATATTCTTCTCTTCTATTATCTTTTCTCTTGTTTTCGCGAGTTGTGTCTTGCATTGTATCTCCTCAAATTTTGACCTATGTTGTCTTTCCTCTAGCCTTATCATCTTTTTTTTTCCTCTAGTCTTGTTTTATATAGCCAAGTCTTAAATTGTTTTTTCTCTATTCTTGTCTCCCATGGTTTTTTTCTCTAGTCTTGTCTGTAGTCTTGTCTTGCCATGTCTTCACTGATCCATTCGCCAGCGATGTAGCTAACTACGTCGTTTTCCTCAGATCGGTAAGTACAAGTAAAGAACCTTCGATCAGGTTTTAGTCTGAACACAATGCTCCGTATCGATGGTGATTCAAACACATGTATACCAGGCCAGCAGACACGATTGCTGGCCACACCACCACCGCCACTCCGCAAGGTACTGCGTGCACATAGCACAATTAAGATCCGTATAGCTAGAAGTGACGAAGAGTAGACGGGAGACTCTCTCCTTCGTGCAAAATTGAAACTAGAAAGTCCACCAACAACAGACTGTGTATATGTTCAATGCAATGTATTCCCTTGGTGGATTTAAACACAGAAACCACTTCAACAGGTTGCACCTGGCATATTTCGCTGCATCTCGTCAGGTACATAATGCAAAATTATATATCACATAAAGTGAATCAATGAATAATACTTTGGCTGAACACATAAAACACATAGTTACAAATATTGTTCGAATGTGAAACATTAGTTATTCCCACAGTAATCGCAAATTGAAAATAAAATATTTCTGCTTGCAAAAAAAGTTAAGAGTAACGAGTCAAAATAACAACTCGCTTGCAGGAATTTTAATGGGGTTAAAAGAATTCCTTCGTAAGCTTAACGGAACGCTCACCATACTTGCATGCATTAGAAATGCAACTGGAACAACACCAACAGCACAGATACCTGGATGCACTAATTAGAACAAAACTCAACACCATCACACAAGAGACAGCCAGCAAACAATACATGGCAATAGAACAAAACATACAGCGTAGCAAACAGATAAACACAATAAGAGACATGTAAGGAATGACACAAACAGACATCACACGTATAACAGAAGCATTCCAGCAATATTACACACACTTATTTACAGCAGAGACAGTAAACACACAGATACAAGTTTCGTTTCTTACAATATACAAAAAAGATATCAGACACAGACAAAGAGATATTGGACACACAGTTGACATTAAAAAACATAACACATGCACTTAGTAAAATGATCAAAGACAAGATACCAGGATCAGACGGATTAACAGTAGAATTCTATCAGCAATTCTTTCCTATCATAGGTAAGCTTCTTCTAAAAGTCTCTCAAGCAGCTTTTGACAAACAAGAACTCCATGATGGTTGCAACATATCTTATATAACACTTATACACAAAGCAAAGACAGACAAGACACAATTGAAAAATTACAGACCAATTTCACTTCTTAACACAGATTACAAAATTCTGGCCAAATCACTAGCACATAAAATCGAACAATTCCTACCAAAACTAGTACACCCAAACCAGCAATGTAGTGTACAGCACAGGAATATACAAAACCACACACACCTCATTAAAGACATTATAACGTACACACACCAGAAAGACTGTCAATCCTCCCTCTTGTCTTTGGGCCAAGAGAAGGCCTTTGACAGAAACGCACACTCCTATTTGCACAAAACCCTAGAACACTGCAATACAGGACAGTACTACAGAAAGTTGATACAGATTTTGTATAACAACCCTGAAAGCAAAGTCTTAGTGAACCATTCACTGACTGCTAGCTTCAGGCTGACAAGTTCTGTAAGACAAGGGTGCCCACTATCACCACTTCTGTATATACTGACACTCGAGCCATTATTAGAAAAGATCAGACAAGATACCAGCATTAAAGGCACTTTCATACAGGGCATAGGAGAGCAAAAAGTCATTGCTTATGCATATGATACTGCATTCTTCCATACAAGCAACACATCCATCAGAAACATACTGCACACCTTCTCCCACTTTGGGAAAGGCAGTGGAGCTAAAATTAATATACAAAAATCAAAAATTATGGGCCTGGGAAAGTGAAACAAAAGTCTGATTTCCCCCCAGACCTAACACATACACACAATATGAAACTGTATGGGATCACATTTCCATGTGACCCCAGAACAACACGCAGTGAAACATGGCTACAACTAACACACCAAATCACAGACAAGCCACATAGGTATAAATACAAAACTTCAACAATATTTGGTAGAAGCATAATAGTTAACACATACACCATACCAAAAATAATTTACTTAGTGACAGTGTTAAACTCTCCAAAACAGACAATCACAGACATAAATAAATAGATAATACATTTTATATTTAGTAAGACAATACACAGCATACAGCATAAAACTCTCATTCAGGATAAGAAACAAGGAGGAATAGCACTTCAGGACATACAAAGAAAAATACAAGCACTTAGAATCAGCCACATAGGTAATATCATTAGACATCCAGAACAACATAGATTAGTATTATATTATATAGCACACACAATAAAACATCTCACAAAACTTAACAATGAAACAGCACATTATCAGGGCATACTACCATCTTTCTATCACACATGTATACAGGCAATACAAGGACATGAACATGTAATAAATGAAACAACACGAGAAATATACAAACAATTAGTTAGTAAACACCCACCATCGCTTAAACTGAGAATCAAAAGAGGACAAAAATATTTCATGTCAGACTACACATCCACCTTTTCCAACTTACACAACAAACACATAACATCTAAGGCGAAAGAAGTAACTTACAGACTGATTTTTAATATATCTCCCATAATACCCAAATTAGCATTCATATCCAGACAAATAGGAAAATGCCAATTATGCAGGAACAACACAAAAGAGACAGAAGAACACATATTTTGCACATGTCAAGCAGTCACAGATGCAGTGGAAACTCTACAACAAATAATACAAACAGACACAGGCAAACAAACAGACATTTACAAGGCAATCTTTCTTAACACTCCTCCTAACACATCCGAAGACACACACACAAAACTACTTCAAATACTAGCGGAATACAGACAATTAGTTTGGACTTGCAGAATCAAGGCAAGGTTCAACTCCCTTACATACAACAGAAATTTATTTTTACTATTGTTCAAATACAAAACTAGCTACTATTTTTCCTGACTGAAATGTGTAAATTTCCTTAATTTCATTTACTTTTGCAATTAGAAAAAATGCCATTATTATTAATTTTTAAAAAAGTTAATAATATCAAAAACATCTAAGATGTTTTAAACCCGATCGTCTTAACAGACGATATTTGGTTTCTGCTGCAAGGCATAAAATCTAAAACCTATAGCAGTGGTGAACGGAACTGTCCCAGACCAGTCCCAGCTGTGGAAAATATTAGAACGTGTGTGCGTCTCGCGAGCCCTGTGTGTGGCTTATTTTGTTAATACTTGGGAACACTTCTCACTAGGTGGTAACAAGCATTGGAGAGCGCAGATAGTACACGCCGCAAATTCTTCCCCAGGGTGCTTTGAATCACAGATCCACCCCTCTCCTCCCCCCAAACAACTTTAAAAAGAGATATATATATAGCTCATCTGGCCTAGGTACACAAATGATTTGTGAAAACTGGCTGCGTGCCCGCTGTAAGACCCGGCGACCGGCCCTGGTGTGTCTAGTGGCTGGTGGTCACTAGGCAATTTTGAGTTCAGAGGTTTGCCCTTTGCCTAAATTCAACACGATTCTCCAGCACGAATATAAACATTGCTGTAGAATAAATGGTATTTATATATGGGTAACCATGTATGAGTGAATTCGTGTAGGTATTTATGTAAATATAATTATGGCTTTGTGTTGATATACAGGTATGTATATGAATATATGCATATGGAAATTCCCCCCCCCCCCCCCCCCCCCCCCCCCCCACCAAAAAACAATAAAAATAAATAAATAAATAATTGGGAAGCCATAATTTAAATAGAATGAAAATGTAAAGGTTATTGCCCAAGAACACGGAAATCCATGTATTATTATCTTCAGAAAGCAAGAGATTGATCAAGACATAATGTGTGTGTGTGTGTGTGTGTGTGTGTGTGTGTGTGTGTGTGTGTGTGTGAGAGAGAGAGAGAGAAAGAGAGATAGCGAGAGAGAATGAGAGAGAGAAAAAAAGAAAGAAAGAGAGAGAGAGAGAGAGAGAGAGAGAGAGAGAGAGAGAGAGAGAGAGAGAGAGAGAGAGATGGACAGGTGTAACATTCATTCCACTTTGTGGAGATTGAAATGAAACGAGGAATGTGTGTTTACATGCACTATGCCATAAATGTCATATTATCATAACTGTATATGCATGTATTTGTTTTATTCACGCATGTGACACATAACACTAACAAACGGCAACGCTCTGTAATATACACAAACAAAGAAACACACATTACACCTTGTAAATATACATTGCTTTGTATGAAATAAACGTTGAAGAAAATAAAAACAACCTGTAAACGGCCAATAAACACCAAAAGACCTTAATATCATAATATCTATCACTTCTCGGCCGTTTAGCTAAGATCTAGCGTGTAGTATCTACGCTAGATCTTGCCACGGACCGGGATGATCAACCGACACACAGGGACGTGGGAACCTAATGGGACGGCTCTGGCCCCTGTGAGAACCGCAAATTCTTCTGAAAAACTCGTTAACATATATAATAATCGTTATTATATTTAAAATTAAACGTTAAAAAATCTACCATAATGAGTTTAGGCAAATGGAAAAATAAGGCTGATTTTCCATTTGACTTAACATCAAACAATTTTATAAAACTGTACGGAATAGTCTTCCCATGGCAACCAAATCAGAAGAAGTAAATAACTCGTCTTAGACATAAAAGATATTACACCTGTAAATGAGATTATTTACGGTATTAATAATCTTATAATTATATTATTATTATCATTATTACTATTATTACTACTTCTATCATTATTCTTACTTTTCTCATTATTATATTTGAATGTGCAACATAAAATATAAAAAAACACCCCCCAAAAAAAAATCGGATTAATAATGCCGAAGAATACACCATAGCGTTTTCTCTGACAGACAGAGAATAGAACAACAACAAAAATGTGATCTTTCATATCTGTAACAATGTGACCCAGTAATTATAGGGAAGCCATATTTTAATGGAAATGATAATTTAAATATTATTGTCCTAGTTCACGGCATTCAATGTTCTGCTACCGAGTGAAAGCTGGAGATAGATCAAGATAGAATGAGAGAGAGAGAGAGAGAGAGAGAGGAGAGAGAGAGAGAGAGAGAGAGAGAGAGAGAGAGAGAGAGAGAGAGAGGTGGGGGGGGGGGGGAGAGATTGATAGGTGTAACGCGCAATCCGTTTGTGGGGATGGAAATGAAGCAAATGCAAGGAATGTGTGTTTACATGCACGACACCATACATTTCATATTATCATAAATATTTTTGTATATATTTGTTTTATTCACACATGTGACATTTAACACTAACAAACGCAACGCTCTGTGATATACACAAACAAAGTAAACACATGTCACACCTTGTAAATATATATTGCTGTGTATGAAATAAACGTTTTGAAAAAGAAAAAAAAGATCTGATTAATAAGCCTGTGTGCCAACGATCGCGTCAGTTGCAAACTACATCGGCATTGTTCTTCAAACCAACAGAAAATTGCTCCTGGAGTGAAAATCGTGATGGTTGTAAACGCTAGGGTTGTCCATGGGACATAATTTACATTGCATGGTAATTTATGCATTTCCCATCCCATGCCGTCCCATGAGACTTTCCCATGGGATTCCCCTATGAAAACCATTCCCATGGGGAAGCATGACAGGCGTCTCCGTGGGACATGTTTTTCTATCCCATCCAATGGTAATTTATGCCTGTCCCATCCCGCGCCATTCCATCCCTACACTATTCAGAAAATCCCAATTTTTTCCCATGGGATTCCCATGGTCACACCTGGTAAAAATATATGCCAGTAGATTTGCTTGCCCAGACTGAAGGCACAGAAACTGGATTGGGTAGTAATCACGTGTTCTTCAGACATGAACAAATGTTGAAGTAGAAAGATCAGGCACAGCTCAGGATTGCGATGGTTACGATAATCTAATCACCAGTCTTCCCATTAGCGATGTAAGATACGTTTGCAACGATTCTGAGTATATAAACAAAGACAACTGCAGAAAGTCTGACATTATTTTCATTAAAGCTATATTGAAAAGCTATATGCTAGATGGTTATTTACTTTTTTTTAAAAGTAATTCGAGCTCGCTTAACGGCATTACACATGATGGATGGGTGGAGCGAAACATAAAGTTCATATTGCGGCTGTAATGTTATATGTTTCGACCTGATTAAGTGGTTCAAAATGGCAGCAAATTAATGTGTTTAAGTCATTAATCCCTGATATATTAATTAATAATTGAGCAAACCATGAGACAGTATTTGTGTTGTGTGCGAGCTGATAAACCGAACGTGTAGAGCTGATCCACGACTCTGGTGATCGAGTGAGATGGTAAATCATGACAGCCCACGCTTATCGGCATGGCACATGATGGATGGATGGACTGTAACAAGCTTGAGACTATAACCAACAATTACCTGTCGGTTGTACTCTAGCTCAATGCACCACCTTTTAAGTGGTTTCATGTTCATCATCATCACAGGAATTGCCTATAAGCGTGGACGTTTCATGATACCCCTATCGGGTACTCTACCTTGCCCAAAAGTGTCCCATAGGCTGGCGGGTGACAGGAGGTATCTTACTTCAACATGTGCAGATTTTGCAGCTCTGGTTTAAATAGGTGCAGCGCAGTTAATGTCAACGGAGACGACTACGCGTCAACAACAACAACAACAACAACAACAACAACATAGACGAACAAATATGAAGACCTAAACATGAATCAGTAACAATGACACATATCCTTTACAGGACGTTGCCATCAACCTCTGATTGATTGTCTATCACCGGTAGTTTAAGAGCGAACGCTCTTAACCATTCGGCCATGCTGACTGCATATGAATAATTAGTGCATTAATGAGAAAGTAAAACTCTTAGAAGTGCTTTATTTATATGGTAAAACATAACAACATTATGAAATGACAATCAAACATCACACAAGTATAAAACATTGCAGCTATATGAAAACATTAATCTGCGAAACATATACATCAAATGAGATGTCTTATCTTGCGTATCCTTGTCTATGTTCTTCTCTTGTGTTGTCTTTTCTCTAGTCTTGTTTTCGCCAGTCTTGTCTTGCATTGTCTTTCCTCTAGTCTAGCATTGACTTATCTCTAGTTGTGTCTTTTCTCAAGTTTTAACATCTATTGTTTTTTCTCTAGTCTTGTCTTCAATTGTCTTTCTGTAGTCTTGTCTTGCCATGTCTTCACTGATCCATTCGCCAGCGATGTAGCTAACTGCGACGTTTTCCTCAGATCGGTAAGTAAAAGTAAAGAATCCTCGATCAGGTTTTAGGCTGAGCTCCGACCATAAAAAAAAAGCTACATATCGATTGGGATTCAAACACATGTACACCAGGCCAGCAGACATGTATACTAGCCACAGCGCTACCATTATTCCGCAAGGTCGCTTAGAAAGTCGCTTAAAAGTCGACAGGGTCGACTTCATTGAACCGGGTTTAATCCCATATGGCTCAGTCTCTTTCCGCAGCGCGGAAAGCGTCGCACAAAGCACGAACTCCGTAGCTCTAGCGACGACCCACAGGAGTCTCCGAAAAATTTAACTCGTGAACCGAAGGACGCGGCCCGGAATCGAACCCACAACCTTCGGAGCCCGAGTCAAACGGCTTAACCACTTCGCCACAGTTACTGTATTCAAGTGACACACATTAAGATCCTCAGGAGATAGAAGTGACGAAGAGTAGACGGGAGAGTCTCCTTTGTGTAAAATTGAAACTAGAAAACCTGCCCACAACAGACTGTGTATATGTTCAACACAATGAATTCCCTTGGTGGATTTAAACACAGAAGCCACACCCAATAGGTTGCACGGTTTTTGCCTGGCATATTTTGTGGCATTTCGTCAGGTGCATACTGCAGAGTTATAAATCACATGAAGTGAATAAATGAATAATACTTTGGCTGAATCACTTAAAACACATAGTTGCAGATATTTTTCGAACGTGGAACATCAGATATTCCCACAGTAATAGCAAATTCAAAATGAAATCTTTCCGTTTGCACAAAAGTTAAGAGGAACGAGTCAAAATAACAACTCAGTTGCCGGTAATGTGATTGATTGATTGACTGATTTAGGAACCGACGTCACAGCATTCGGGGCATTCCCATAAGTGCTCCGTCCCCATCCTGAGCAGCCAGCGAAGAGTTCCAACACTAATAGTACCAGTAGTTCTAACACTAATAGTACCAGTAGCAATCTGATTATATGTCCGTCTTGCCTTTTCTCTGAGCGTTGAGCGTCGGCCAGATCCCCTCGTCACTCCTCGCTGTCTCATTCTTGCCAGACTATGGTGATCCATTTGCTCCTCCGAGGTGTACATTTTCTCCCACAGGGCCGCAACCACGTCTGCCTTGTCATACATCAATACTCTACCAAGTTTTGCAGCGCCAGCCAATCTATCCTCCTTTTCATTCCCCAGTACCCCGGCATGCCCAGAAGAAAAGATCCAGGCGATACTTGCCACCCGTGACCCCCCGAAGCGAAGCAAGCCACTCTGCCCGAAGCTTGTCTGTCCGTAACCTTTCTGCCGGGAAGTAATTTAGACCTTCCTACCGGTTTTTTAAACAGGTTAAAAAAGATTGTTCGTCAGCTTAACGAACGCTGCAGCAAAGTTTCATTTTCTGTTTTGAAAAAAAAAAATTGTCATCCGTCAATTGTTGATGATTGTTGACGATGATCAAGTTTAACGTCAGGGTTAAAACAAAACGGAGTTTCTTCTTCAGGCGTGCTTTGAGGATCCAAGACCGCACTCGCTGGTCGCTCGTCTCGGATGATGATTGACTCGGTTTTCTGTATGCGACGCTATGAAAATCTCTGATATTTAATATTGAGCACAACCCACTACTGGCAACGCGATTGATTCTGGTATGAACCTAAAGGGTATCCACGCCAATATGGTTCCTGCTTTCCCCTATTGACGTGGATAGGCCTTAGGTTCATACCCGAATACATCGCGTTTCATGGTGGATTTGCTCAATATTTAAATTTTAAATCCCAAACAACCAAATAATCAATCTCTGAAATCGCAAAAGTGAGGCTGTTATAGCGACATAATCTTCCCCTGTTAAACAAAAACAGAATAACTAATGATAATTATAATATAGAATGGACGAACACAATTAGATTATAAATGGCACCGACGCCAAAAGTTACTCACTGAGTTGGGGTCTTATGCGTCTCTTATTGTGTTTTTAAAATCGGCCTTCATCTTCTTTTGTCTTGTGTTGGGCTTCACTTTGGTCTATAGGCCTAAATCAACTCGCCCCAAGCCGTCCTATCCTTAGTTATACCCTGCAGCTCCTTCCATGTTGTCAGGGATATACTTTTAGGCCAGCCCGGGTTTTCTCGCTTCTGCTCGTTTCTTTCTGCTGGCTAGTCGACTCCATGACCGTAATTTACTGATGGCGCTATTTCCGTGCTCCGTGTTTTAATTGGCTAACGACCTCTACGCCATGATTTACTATCTTCTAAATACTTTGCCCTCAAATCTTGATTGCTTGATTGC
>JACEFZ010022465.1:0-36242 GCA_014155875.1 Cepaea nemoralis | reverse complement strand
CATCTTTCATCATCATCTTCATCATCACTTCATCATAAAAAAATTTTTTTTTTTTCCCTTTTCCCATCATCTTCATCATCATCTCATCATCATTTTCATCATCATTTTTTTTTTTTTTTTTTTTTTTTTTTTTTTTTTTTTTTTTTTTTTTTTTTTTTTTTTTTTTTTTTTTTTTTTTTTTTTTTTTTTTTTTTTTTTTTTTTTTTTTTTTTTTTTCCCCCCCCCCCCCCCCCCCCCCCCCCCCCCCCCCCCCCCCCCCCCCCCCCCCCCCCCCCCCCCCCCCCCCCCCCCCCCCCCCCCCCATCACCCTTTTATTCACCCCATCATCTTTCATCATCTCTTCATCCCTCATCTTCCCCCATCATCTTCATCATCATCTTATCATCATTCATCATCATCATCATCATTCTCATCATTTAAAATCATCACTCCATCATCATCATCTCTTCATCATCATCTTCATATCATTTCATCTTCATTCATACATCTTCATCATCATCTTATTCATCAATCTTTTCTCTTTTCACTTCTCATCATCTTCACTTTTTCATCTCATCTTCATCATCATTTTCTTCATTTTCTCTTCACCATCTTTTTTCTTTCTTCATCTTCATCTCATCATCTTCATCATCTTCATCTTCATCTTCTCATCTTATCTTCCCCTCATTTTATCACTTTTTCATCTTTTCATCTTCCTTCATCTTCATCTTCATTTCATTTTTCTATCTTATTTTTCCCCATCTTCATTTTCTTTTATCCATCTTATTTTCATCCATCTTCATCTTCACCCATCTCTTTTCATTTCATTTCATCTTTCCCTTTAATTTTCTTTCATCTCATCTTCATCTTCATCTTCATCTTCATTTTCATCCCTTTTCATTCACTTCATCTCACCCAAATCTTCATCATTCACATTTTTCCTTCATCTCACATTCATCTTCATCCTCATCTTAACTCATCTTCATCTTCATCATCATCTTCATATTATCTTCATCATATCTCATCATCATCTCATCTTAAATCATAATCTCATCTTTCACACATCTCATACTTATCATCATCTTTTTCATCAATCCTTCACTTCATCCATTCTCATCTTCATCTTATTTTCATAATCATCTTCATCATCCATCTTCATATCATTTTCATCATCTTCATCTTCATCAATTTTTATTCATTTCTCATCTTCATCATCATCTCATCTTCACTTCATCTTCATCTTCATATCACAATCTCACCATCATCTTCATTTTACTTCATTTTCATCTTCATCACACCCTTTATCTCACCCATCATCTTCATCTTCATCATCATCTTCATCTTCATATCATCTATCTCTCATCATCTTCATCTTCATCATCATTTTAATTTCATCATTCTTCACTTCATCTCATTTCATTTTCTTTTATCATCTCCCATTTTCATATCATCTTCATTTCATCACCCCATTTATTTCATCTTTCAGATCTTCATCTTATACCCCACCCTTCATATTCATTTTTATCTTCATCTTCATCTTCCTTCTCATCATCTTATTTTCCTCATCATCTTCATTTTCCCTATCATCATCTTTTTCATCTTTTCATTTCTTCATTTTCTTCATTTCCCTTCTCTCTCATTTTCTTCTCTTCCCTTTTTCATTTTCCCTTTCATTTTCTTCATCTTCTTCATTTTCATCTTCTTCATTTTCTTATCTTCTCATCTTCTTCATTTTCTTCACCCTTTTTCATTTTTTCATCTCTCATCTTCTTCATTTCTTCACTTCTTCATCTTTTCATTTTCTCATCTTTTCATTTTCCTTTTTCATCTTCTTCACTCTTCATCTTTTTCTCTTCTTCATTTTCTTCATTTTCTTCATCTTTTCTTTTTTCACTTCTTATTTTTCATTTTTTCACTTCTTCATCTTTTTATCCTTCATCTTCTTCATTTTCATCTTCTTCATCTTTTTATTTTCTTCATTTTCTTCATTTTCTTCATCTTCTCATCTTTTCACCCTTCTTCATCTCTTCATCTTCTTCATTTTTCTTCATCTTCTTCATTTTTTTATTTTTTTCATCTCTTCATTTCTTCATCTTCTTATTTCTTCTCTTTTTACTCTTCATCTCTTCTTTTTTTTTTCTTCTTCATCTTCTTCATTTCTTCATTTTCTTCATCTTCTTCATTTCTTATCTTCTTCATTTTCTTTTTCTCTCTTCATTTCTTCATTTCTTCATCTTTTTTCATCTTCTTACTTTTTTATCTTCTTCATTTCTCATTTCTTCATTTCTTATCTTCTTCTTCTTCTCTTCTTCATCTTTTCATCTTCTTCATTTTTTCTCTCTTTCATTTTCTTCATCTTCTTCATTTTTCATCTTCTTCATCTTCTTATCTTTTATTTTCTTCATCTTCTTCATCTTTTCATCTTCTTTCTTTCTTCATTTTCTTCATTTTCATTTTTTCATCTTCTTCTCTTTCATCTTCTTCATCTTTTTCATTTTCTTCTCTTCTTCTCTTCTTTCCATCTTTTCATTCTTCATCTTCTTCATCTCTTCATCTTCTTTTTTTCTTCATCTTCTTATCTTTCATCTTCTTCCTTCTTCTCTTCTTCATCTCTTCATCTTTTATCTTCTTCATTTCTTCATTTCTTCACTTCTTATCTTTTCATCTTTCTTTTCTTCTCTTCTATCTTCTCATCTTCTTCATCTTTTTCATTTTCTTCCTTTTTCATCTTCTTATCTTCTCATTTTCTTCATCTCTTATTTCTTCATTTTCTTCTCTTTTTCATCTTTTTATTTTTCTTCATTTCTTCATTTCTTCATCTTCTTCTCTTCTTTCTTTCTCTTTCCATTTCTTCATCTTTTCATCTTCTTCATCTTTTCATCTTTTTCTCTTTTTTCCCACTTCTTCTTTCTTCATTTCTTCTCTTCTTCATCTTCTCATCTTCTTCATTTTCCCTTTTTTTTTTTTTTTTCATCTTCTCATCTTCCATCTTCTTCTCTTCTTCATTTTTCATCTTTTTCATCTTTTTTTCCTTTCACTTCTTCTTTCTTATTTTCTTCATTTTCTCACTTCTCATCTCTTATTTCTTCATCTTCTTCATCTTCTCTCTTCTTCATCTTTTATTTCTTCACTTCTCATTTTTCTTCTTTCTTCATCTCTTATCTCTTCACTTCTTCATCTTCTTCATCTTCTCATTTTCTTCATTTCTCATCTTCTTCATTTTCTTCTCTTTTTTCATCTTCTTCATCCTTCATCTTCTTAATCTTCTTCATCTTCTTATCTTCTCTCTTCTTCATTTTCTTCATCTTTTTTCATCTTTCATCTTCTTCACTTTCTTCATTTCTTCATCTTCTTCATCTTTTTCATCTTCTTCATCTTCTTCATCTTTTATCTTTTTATTTCTTCCTTTTTTTCTTCATTTTCTTCATTTTTTCCCTTTCTTCTTCATCTTCTTCTTTCTTCATCTTCTTCTCTTCTTCTTTCTTCTTTATCTTCTTCCATTTTCTTCTCTTCACTCTTTCTTCTTCATCTTCTTATCTTTCTCTTTTTTTCTTCTTATCTTCTTCATCTTCTTCATCTTCTTCATTTTTCATTTCTATCTCTTCATTTTTCATTTTTTCATCTTCTTCATCTTCTTCATTTCTTCATCTCTCATTTTCTTCAATCTTTTTCATCTTTTTTTTTTCTTCTTCATCTTCTTCATTTTTCTTCATCTTCTTCATCTTCTTATTTTCTTCACTTTTTTCATTTCTTCATCTTTTTATTTTCTTAAATCTCTTATCTCTCATCTTTCCTTCTTCATCTTCTTCATCTTTTTCATTTTTTCTCTTCTTCATTTTCCTCTTTTCATCTCTTCATTTCTTCATCTCCTTCATCTTTTTCATCTTCTTCATTCTTACTTCTTCATTTTTTTCTCATCTTTTCATCTTCTCATTTCTTCTTCATCTTTTCATTTTCTTCCCATCTTCTTCTTTTCATCTTTTCATCTTTTCTTCATCTTCTTATCTCTTCATCTTTTTCTTCTCTTCTTCATCTTCTTCTTTTCTTTCTTCATCTTTTCATTTTCTTCATTTTTTTCTCTTTTTCATTTTTTATCTTCTTTCTTCATCTTTTTCTTCTCTTTTTCATCTTCTTCATCTTCTTCATCTTCTTCTTCTTTCTTCATCTTTTTTCTTCATTTCTTCTTCATCTTTTCTCTTTTTTTCATTTCTTATCTTCTTCATCTTCTTCATCTTCTTCTTCTCTTTTTTATTTTCTTCATCTTCTTCTTTTCTTCTTTTTCATCTTCTTCATCTTTTTCTTTCCATCTTCTTCATTTTTTCCCCACTTCTTCTCTTCTTATTTCTTTTCATCTCTCTTCTCTTCATCTTCATTTCTCTTCATTTTCATCTTCATCTTCATTTCATCTTCTCTTCATCTTCATTTTCACCCTTTCATTTTATTTCATCTTCATCTTCATTTTCATCTTCATTCATCTTATCTTAATCTTCTCTTCTCTTCTTTCTTCTCTTCTTTCTTCTTTCTTCTTCTCTTCTTTTTTCTCTCTTCTTTTTTTCTTTTTTTTTTTCTTCTTCTTTCTTCTTCTTCTTCTTCTTCTTCTTCTTCTTCTACTTCGGTAAGGACAGGAAGCATTAGCGTAGGATGACGATGATGATGGTAGCTGAATTAGCAGCTCACGCCAGATACCATATCTCTCTAACACTCCACCATTTTTCTTTATTTTTGCTGTACTGTTAAAGAAGAGTAAGAACAATTAAATACAAACACATACACAAGGAAATAATGTCAAGGGAAAGAGAAGAAATAAAAAGAAACGAAGAAAGAGAAAGAATAAGGTTCTAACTTGCTGTTAAATCGGGGGGTGTAGATTTGGGGGTGAGCGGCCACCCTTGCGAAATACCCCACCCCCCCCCCCTCTTTTTTCCTCTGAATGGCTTGTGCATTCATCACCTCCCTCTGCCAGAAAAAGGTAGCAGAACTGTTTTAACTAACAGGAGAAGGGCGACGGCGAGCCTCTGGCGCTGTAAAACCAGACTGCTCAGACTCGTGTGTACACGCATACATATCTAAACTTGAGTACGACCACGGTTTACTCTAGCAAAAGAAAAGTGCTGAAGATGGCGGCAACCTGCGAGGGAATGCACCACAGCAATCAGGATGTCACGCAACACGCCATGAAATATGGTGGTGTGAGCATAAACACTGACAAGTGACGAGAGAGCCTATCAACTAACCTAGGAAGGAGCTTCATAAGAACAACCCGATATACCTGTTATATACCACCAAAAGAAAGGAAACATCAAATCAATCTGAAAACCATCAACACCAACACATGACTATTTCCATTCTATGGACAGGCCAGAGCAACTCATTATTCTGCGCCCCAGAACAGAACATAATCAATTACGCAACCACATATATACAAAATTAAAGATTGACTAATCAGCCATGCGCACATATGAATTGGCGCCGACTGCCCAAAATATGACAAGTCTAGGAAAACCTTCTGGCCTAGAGAAACAACAGTGGAAGATGAACTATATGGACCAATCTGTGAATTAAAAAAGACAGTGAAGTTTATACATGAGACAACACTGCAGAAATAGATAATCAATCAATTTCAACGATTGGAAAAATATGAAGAAAAAGAAGAAGAAGACGAAAACTTCTGAAAGAAATGAAACCTCTTAATTCAGCATCTAGGCATGTAATAATATTTAACACCATTAAAGAGCACATTTTTGCAGCAACATGATCATCCTTGCCAGTTGTCAAGACACCAGATAGATGAGATACACGAGAGACAATAGTTATCGTCATTATTCTGTATTGCGTGTTTGTCAGCGTGTGAATGCTGGACATTTCAATACATGTTGTGCTGCGTAGGATAAAAACAAACCCAGAAATCTGGGATGTCGCGAGCATTTTCTCGTCAGGTTTAACGGACTGATCGTCGAGTGGTGCAAATGGTTATTGCTTTCAGTGTCAATTTGATTTCTGGGGCTCGCTGGAGTGAGTGTTTAGTCTGATTAGTGGACAGACGGGACGCGTCTGTGGTCTGCTTTCTTTGGATGAATTATCAGTGATTCTCAAGCTGTAGGTATTTTATACGGCTTTTTTTCCCCCGCGTTTCCATCCTGTTTCAGGATATTGCGGTCTAACTAACTAACTAACTAACTAACTAACTAACTAACTAACTAACTAACTAACTAACTAACTAACTAACTAACTAACTAACCAGCATCTTTCAGCTGCATGTTGATTCCTAGGCTAGATTACGCTCATCAGCACGCCACGACTTTCTGAGCGACCGGCTCCATACTCTCATAAGTCACTGGCGCGACTCGAACCACCTCCTAATTCTCGTGCGCTCACGTCAACCACGAGAGTATTCGGGGTTAACGGAGAAAGCTGCTAACTCCTCGGCCAGGAAGCCGGCTATTTTATACGGCTTACAAAAAATAAACTTTATCTATACTTGTCTTTTTATGTTTCTGTCTGTGTGTCTGCCTGCCTGCCTGCCTGCCTGCCTGTCTGCCTGCCTGCCTGTCTGCCTGCCTGCCAACCTACCTGCCTGCCTGTCTGTCTGTCTGTCCGTCCGTCCGTCCGTCAGTCCGTCCGTTCGTCCGTTCGTTCGTTCGTTTATTCGTTCGTTCGTTCGTTCGTTCCTTCATTCATTCATTCACTCATTCATTCATTCATTCATTCATTCATTCATTCATTCATTCATTCATTCATTTATACATCCGCCAGTTTGTACATCTGCCGTCAGTCTATCATTTTATTAATATGGTCATCCATCTTTCCGTACGTCCGTCCGTCCTTCCGTCAGTCCTTCCATCCGTCAGCCCGTCCGTCAGTCCGTACATCCATCCATTCATGCATCCGTCCGCCCATTCATTCATCCATCCATCTGTCAGTCCATTCACCCGTCCGTCCGTCCATCGATCGATCGATCTATCGATCAATCCATCCATCATCCATCCATCCATCCATCCATCCATCTGTCCATCTGTCCAACCATCCGCTGTTTAGATCTATATATCTGCCCGACTGTCTGCCTGTGTGTTATTTTTCTTCCATCCATCCATCCATCCATCCATCCATCCATCCACCCACCCATCCATCCATCCATCCACCCATCCATCCATCCATCCCTCCCTCCATCCATCCATCCATCCATCCACCCACCCATCCATCCATCCATCCCTCCATCCATCCATCCATCCATCCATCCTTCCATCCCTCCCTCCCTCCATCCATCCATCCATCCATCCATCCATCCCACCCATCCATCCCTCCCTCCCTCCCTCCATCCATCCATCCATCCATCCATCCACCCATCCATCCATCCATCCATCCCTCCCTCCATCCATCCATCCATCCATCCATCCATCCATCCTTCCATCCCTCCCTCCCTCCCTCCATCCATCCATCCATCCATCCATCCATCCATCCACCCACCCATCCATCCATCCATCCCTCCCTCCCTCCATCCATCCATCCACCCATCCATCCATCCATCCATCCATCCATCCACCATCCATCCATCCATCCCTCCCTCCCTCCATCCATCCATCCATCCATCCATCCATCCACCCATCCATCCATCCATCCCTCCCTCCCTCCATCCATCCATCCATCCATCCATCCATCCTTCCATCCCTCCCTCCATCCATCCATCCATCCATCCCATCCATCCCTCCCCTCCCTCCCTCCCTCCATCCATCCATCCATCCATTCATCCTTCCATCCCTCCCTCCCTCCCTCCATCCATCCATCCATCCATTCTTCCATCCATCCATCCATCCATCCTTCCATCCATCCATCCATCCTTCCATCCATCCTTCCATCCATCCCTCCCTCCCTCCCTCCATCCATCCATCCATCCATCCTTCCATCCATCCATCCATCCATCCATCCATCCTTCCATCCATCCTTCCATCCCTCCCTCCCTCCCTCCCCTCCCTCCATCCATCCATCCATCCATCCATCCATCCTTCCATCCATCCATCCATCCATCCATCCTTCCATCCATCCATGAAGTTATTAATCCATTTGTGGTTAGCACTGTTTGTGTATCCCATGCGGTATGTTGTGACTGCATGGTCCGTGCAGTCTAAACAGAACTATACTATCAGCTGAATGACACATGGACACAACTATTCTGTACAATGTATGAAGTATAAACATATTTCTACTGTATGCTCCGTGAACTATACTATCAGCTGAATGACACATGGACACAACTATTCTGTACAATGTATGAAGTATAAACATATTTCTACTGTATGCTCCGTGAACTATAAACAGGGCATAATTTACATTGTATGAAGTTTAATCACATTTATGCTGTATGCTCTCTCAAGTATAAACAATGTTTGTTGCATATCCTTTATAGGACGTCGCAGTCAACCCCAGCATTATTTGGCTGTTTGTGATTTCTTGTCAAGTTTGCGTTCAGTAATTTACCATTGCTTTCTGATCCACTGGTACTCATACCATTATATGAAAACCAACGCAAGGCGGATGCTTCCAAATTGCCCAGAGCTGTGTTTTGAGCGCGGTATGCGAGACTACGAATTGCATTTGTAACCCCTTCACCACGGAGCGGAGTATAAACAGGTCTGTAATGTACACTGTGTGAAATATAATGAGAATTATCCTGCATGTTCTGTGAAGTATAAATGAACAGTTCTATAATGTATAGCGTATGATGCATATACAAGACTATGTCGCACCTTGATGAAGAATAAACATGAATTTATTGTATATTCTGCGAATTATAAACTGTATTATACTGTACGTTAGATGCAGTATAATCTGTACTATACTATGCGTTCTGTGATGTATAAACTGTATTATATTTTATGTTCTGTGGCTTAAAAACAAGTCAGCATTATAATGTGAGCGAAGCATAATAGGATCATACCGAAATTTATGTTGGGCATAACTAGAGTAAATGTGCGTCTGCGAAGCATACAGCGAATTATTTCACTGCGTGTTGTCACAGATTCAACTAGAAGTACTTTAAATATCGCGAACACTTACGCAAATCAGGGTAAATTCGGGCAAAATTCCTTCATTTCGTGCTGCGTGGACTGTATCTCTGTCAAGTATCTGACCATTAATTGACGTTAATTTACCTCAGCCTCCCAACCAGATGTGATACTAACTAAGACAGCCTGTTACGGTTCTGGCTGTTAACTGAAGTCTTTGTGTCGATGGAGATGGTGTGCTGGACTACGGACTGTCTCGTTGATTTTATTTACTCACATCTTAGACAGTTGTGTGAGTTCTCAGTGCACAGTACTGTCTGCGATTGTGAGAGTTAACTATGAACAACATTTACAAGCCATGGTTGGTTAATTGTTTGGTTGGTTGGCTGGTCAGTTGGTTGGTTGGTTGGCTGGTTGGTTGGTTGGTTGGTTGGCTGGTCGGTTGGTTAGTTGGCTTGCTAGCTTGCTGGTTAATTGATTGGTTCGTTGGATGGTCGGTTGGTTAGTTGGCTGGCTGGCTGCTCGGTTAGTTCATTGGTTGGCTGGCAGATTGATTGGTTGTCTGGTTAGTTGGCTGGTTGGTTGGCTAGCTGATAGGTTGTTTGGTTGGTTGTTTGATTGGTTGTTTCATTGGTTGTTTTGATGGTTGTTTAGCTGGTTGGTTATCTAATTGGTTAGTTGGCTGGCTGCTTGGTTGGCTGGTTGGTTGGCTGACTGGTTGGCTGGTTGGCTGAGAGGTTGGTTGGTTGGTTGATTGGCTGGCTGGCTGGTTGGTTGGCTAGTTGGTTGATTGGCTGGTTGGTTGGCTGGTTGGCTGGCTGGTTGGTTGGCTAGTTGGTTGACTGGCTGGTTGGTTGGTTGGTTGGCTGGCTGGTTGGTTGGTTGGTTGGTTGATTGGCTGGCTGGTTGGTTGGCTAGTTGGTTGATTGGCTGGTTGGTTGGCTGGTTGGCTGGCTGGTTGGTTGGTTGGTTGGTTGGTTGGCTGGTCGGTTGGTTAGCTGATAGGTTGGTTGGTTGTTTGATTGGTTGTTTCATTGGTTGTTTGGATGGTTCTTTAGCTGGTTGGTTATCTAATTGGTTATTTGGCTGGCTGCTTGGTTGGCTGGTTGGTTGGCTGATTGGTTGGCTAGCTGGTTGGCTAGTTGGTTGATTGGCTGGTTGTTTGGTTGGTTGGTTGGTTGATTGGTTGGTTGGTTGGTTGGTTGGCTCGCTGGCTGGTTGGTTGGCTAGTTGGTTGATTGGCTGGTTGGTTGGTTGGTTGGTTGGTTAGTTGATTGGCTGGTTGGTTGGTTGGATGGTTGGTTGGTTGGTTGGTTGGCTGGTTGGTTGGCTGATTGGTTGGCTGGCTGGTTGGTTGGCTAGTTGGTTGATTGGCTGGTTGCTTGGTTGGTTGGTTGATTGGCTGGTTGGTTGGTTGGTTGGCTGGTTGGTTGGTTGGTTGATTGGCTGACTGGTTGGTTGGCTAGTTGGTTGGTTGGCTGGTTGGTTGGTTAGCTAGTTGGTTGGTTGGCTGGTTGGTGGTTGGTTGGCTGGTTGGTTGGCTGGCTGGTTGGTTGGCTAGTTGGTTGGTTGGCTGGCTGGTTGGTTGGCTGGTTGGCTGACTGGTTGGCTGATTGGTTGTCTGGATATATTGAAGACAAGTGGGGAATTATCTGGAAGCACGGCGATGTGGTTTTACAGATGAATGATGGGAACATCGTGGACGGAGAAAAAGAGCAATGAGGACATCTTGAAATAAGTTAACTCAGAAAGTGTTAAAATCTGTGGGCATGTTAATAGAAGAGGCAAGCTGAAGTGTGTAATCTCAACGAGAAGGCTGGTGGGGAAGGGAGACAAGGGGAGACTAATATCCATCTAGTACCATATTAACAATTATTCTTAAATCGTGTAACTGTGCTCATTACTTAGTGATCAAACACGCTTCATAGTGTTTAAAACACTCCTTTTCTTTACTTTACTTCACTTTACTTCACTTCACTTCACTTTACTTTACTTCACTTCACTTCACTTCACTTTACTTTATTAGTGGCGGAATGGGTCTACAAATGGGAGACAGCGCTACTGAAAGGACATTAAAATGTTAAACATACTGTCTTCTTTTTAAAGGGGTCCACATTATAGGGGTCACACAAGGTCCACTTGCCATCGGACAAAACTGACCAGTCCACCGTTGCTTACTATGTACCAAGCATACCATGTACCAAACTTACTATGTAATAAACTTAATATGTACCAAACTTGCCATGTACCAAACTTACCATGTACAAAACTTACCATGTACCAAACTTAACATGTACCAAAATTACCATGTACCAAACTTATCATGTACCCAACTTACTAAGTACCAAACTTACCATATACCCAACTTACCTTGTACTAAACTTGCCATCTACATTACCATGTACCAAACTTACTACTTACAAACTTACCATGTACCAAATTTACCATGTACATAGCTTACCGTTTACCAAACTTACCATGTACATAGCTTACCATGTACCAAATTTACCATGTACATAAATTGCCGTGTACCAAACTTACCATGAACCAAACTTACCATGTACCAAGGCGTGGAAGAGGAACCCGTACTTATTGAATTGTTTATTCTTCAATGTGACTTCAGTCACTCTTGTATGTTTGACCCCCCACACACTCATGTCTCTGTTTTACGAGGGTTAAACCCAAACTCTTAAATTTAAAGGACAGGCAATCTTAAAGGTGGTCATTAGCTTTTGTTTTACAAGTGAAAATAAAGGCATTTTTTTTTTAAACGCGCACAAATGATGCACCGGGAATTTAAGTATGTTAAACCACTGAATCTGTTAACACGCAAACTGCAATCGTTTATTACCTTGTAAATATGATTGCACTGTTACTTTGCTAAAACTCACAATTGAGTCTTTTTCTTATAAATAGTCCATGCCGTGTGGCGTTGGTGATCATGTCTGTCCACAACCTTCTGTCTCGTGTGCTGCCAATCTTCTTATAGTCCATGCCGTGTGGCGTTGGTGATCATGTCTGTCCACAACCTTCTAGTCTCAGTGTACTGCCAATCTTCTTATAGTCCATGCCGTGTGGTGTTGGTGATCATGTCTGTCCACAACCTTCTGTCTCATGTACCGCCAATCTTCTTATAGTCCATGCCGTGTGGCGTTGGTGATCATGTCTCTCCACAGCCTTCTGTCTCATGTACTGCCAATCTTCTTATAGTCCATGCCGTGTGGCGTTGGTGATCATGTCTGTCCACAACCTTCTGTCTCATGTACTGCCAATCTTCTTATAGTCCATACCGTGTGGCGTTGGTGATCATGTCTGTCCACAACCTTCTGTCTCATGTACCGCCAATCTTCTTATAGTCCATGCCGTGTGGCGTTGGTGATCATGTCTGTCCACAACCTTCTGTCTCGTGTACTGCCAATCTTCTTATAGTCCATGCCGTGTGGCGTTGGTGATTGTCACTTGTTTTCCCGGGAGGAATGTGGAATCAACAAGCACATCTTCAAACGTATTATCTGTTGGGATTATTGACTGACTTCTGTCTACACTCCTCCCTTCTGTCTTCCCTTCCATATATCTATTTCTTTCTCTCTCTCTGTTATTCCCTCAACACATACTCCGACAACAGTTCCTTTCAACGATAAATAAAAGATTTATTAATAAAAACTATGTCTGGTGTATGTATGGACTGTGTAAGCGTAGTTGATAGTGTATTCTATTGTTGGTACAAGACTGAACTCGTAATGTCTAGCAGCGGTGTCACATCTCGCCCACTCATTATGCAAAACCACAGGACAGCACATCAAACAGGAAAGGTCTCACCCTGGATGATCCGTATGCTTGAGTCTGACGGTAAATCCGTTATTGAATGAAACAAAACTGTTCACCACTGGATCACTGTACAGTAATAATAGTCCAGTAAGTTTATAACTTCGCCCGAGTCTGTTTCATGAAAGTACTTCTCCAACATTGGAAAAAACCACATCACCACAGTTCAGCATATTGTCTCTATGAGTAGCAATGTTTTGACTTGTCTATTGTTTCCTAACTATGCGTACAAGACGTATGTAGTTTTATTTTGCTTTGCTTTCTGCAAACTTCTCTTTCTTTTTCCAGTATTACTTTGGTTATCTAATTATTCGTTTCTTCCTCTTCAACGTTCCCTTAAAGGTATGTTTATTTCGTATTAGACCTTGTCTAGGTTGTTCCTTGGTTTATTGAGGTATTTGCTCTCCTCACAAATGAAATGCCTTGAGTTATTTCAACCAAGCTTTTCCAGCACACAGAAGTATGTGTCTATCTTCTCTGCTATATCCCGATGGAAGTTGGAACCTGTGAAAAGTATAACAGATCCAGTGATAAGCGTCTGCCACTTAATACTACTTATGCAAGTGTCCTTCTCCAGCCATAATGACAAGGCTTCCGAAGTAAACACCCACATAAGACATATGAATTCACCAAAGTCTAAACTATTCACTAATAGAAAGCAATGGTAAACGCTATGCACACACATCTATTTTCCTATGCTAAAACTATACTCTAATATTAGTTTTACCTTATATATATATATATATATATATATATATATATATATATATATATATATATATATATATATATATATATATATATATATATATATATATATATATATATATATATATATATATAGAATTAATGTAAGTCCCCGAATCGAAATTTATCCGCACATAAGCACTCTATCCCATTGTAAGGGAGGATATTTCTTTTCATTACGGGACACATAAATCCATCTTTCCGTCCAGTTTGGTAGCACACTAAATCACAACCACTTTTCTACCTATTTATACTCAGTGTCCAATCCTTCGTTGATTGTTTGATCTACCATCCTCAACCCTCGTCTCTTGACGTATCCTGCACATCAAAAAGCGGTGAAATCACGTAGTGGTTAGTTGTTCGTTTCTCTTCGTTGTCACTCGTCGCACTTCAAAGAGATCTATTCTCTGATCACCGTCTTCCTGTGTTTGTCCTGGTCGAAGTTTCCCCGTACGCGAATACTGCAAAGCGTCCTAACCCGTTGATCGTTTCTCCGTTCATTTTCCCACAACGCGATCTCCCCCGGGTCCCCTGTCCGTACGCTCCGATGGTCAAGCAATGAACTCGTCGAACACCTGGATCCTATTTTTATATTCGTAGGTCAATGATCGTTAATTTTATTCCTCCTCTCAGAATGACGTACACAATGGTTAACCCTCCTCCTTCCTTGTATTTTAATATGTAAGTTATCAAGGAATCACTAAACTGCAGTTTTTTCCGTGACATAGGCCCCCTCTTAAGAGAGTTGACCGCGTCGACTCTTCATCTCCTGTAGTTTTGATTCCTATGATCCTCCAACTTATTCCTCTTCCTCTGGAGTTGGATGTCTAGATAAGAAATCCGCTCCTACATTCTCCTTACCAGGGATGTATTCCACTGTGAAGTCCTGTTGCAGCAACAACGTCCATCACATCCACCGTGCGTTGAGCTTCTGCTGAAGTAGCTATGAACATCACGTGTTGATGATATGATTGGATCCTCACATGGATCAACACCTCATCCAGTAGGCGACCTCATATGCACCCTACCATACTACTCATGACTGAAACTAGTGTTGGCTCATCGCTCCTGTACGTTCAGTCGACCTCCTTTCCACTGGCGTAAGCGATGGCTCACAATACAGACGGATCGTCCCATCCTGATTGTAACACTGCTTCCATGTCCTCTTGGTTTCCCCCGGCTTTGCCTCTGGGGATGTTCCACCTCGTCCTCGTTGGACCGAGTCGTCTTTCCCAAATCTCCTGGACTTTTGCTTCCAGGACCATCTTGGGCGATATTGTATCTGGTCAGCCAATCTTCGGTTGGAGTCCTGGGTATTTCTCGCCTTTCCCGACGTTACCCACCCCGTCTGAACTTGGTTACTAGGGAAAGTTTCCCTCTTGTCCTTTCCCTGACGTGTGATTTCCCTACTCCCTCCGTTGGGTAAATCTGACCTATCACGTACTGTCCCATAGGCTCTCCTATGTTGTACTGGCGATCTCTGGTCTTCGTCTGGACTGGTAACTTTTGTCCCAATGGCTGCCATCACCATAAAGTGCGAAGCTTTGCTCCCGGATCTCTCCTCATATTTCCTAATGAGATGTCTAGGGAGATTTTTCTGCTCTTCCCCGATCCGGATTTTGTAGATGTTCTTGGACACCACCTTTTCCACAGGATAAGGTCCTTTCCATCCTACTTGGAGTATATTGGTCTCTGCTGGACTCCACACTTCCACTTTGTCTTCCACTTTAAGAGCTATTTTACTCTTAGTCCGCTTGTTGGGTGGTGCTTTCTGGCACTCTGAACAAGACTTCAACCACCGGCGTACATCTCCGGTCATTCCTGGCCAGCAATAATGGCCGGAAATTTTCTGCAAGGTCTCTCGGACACCCATATGTCGATTCTCGCCTATGATGTGTCCACTCTGAAGAATGTGAGGACGGTGGGTCTCTGGAACCACCCACTGCTCGTGCAGGTTATCTCCCCTCCCAGCTCTCCGATAGAGTAGTCGATTCTTCAGAAAGTACTGTCCCCGTTCTGGTGGCTCAGCACTTCTTTGCAGCTTCCTGTAGCAAGGACGCAACGTAGTATCCTTCCTCTGGGCAGTATGCAATTCTCCTATCCCTGAGTTGTCGCATAGTGTCTCTGCCTCTTTTTCCTTCCCTTGAGATCCACTGACTACTGTTCCCTTGTGGGCTGGCTGTTTGGGCATCCCCAAAAAGACATATTTCGTGCCAATGATCATGGGAAATAAGGAGTCAGACTAATACAGCAGCTGGAATAATGCCCGTGACGTACCTGGATTTAATCTCCACCTTGGCGATTGGCAGCGTCATGGTAACAGCACTCCTCATTGCCGGCTGTATTTCTATGGTCTCCCCTGTAAGTTGGTCTGGGCTTACCAAGCTGGCGTCCACCACCGCTTCCCCATCCAAACCGGTATCGTAGAGACAAACAACCTGCTGGCCATTGACTTCAATCAGTTCGACCACAGGTGGTCTCTCTTGGTCCGGAGTGTCTTCCATCTCCTTGACCGTTTCCTTGCCTTCCTCTTTTGATTCCTCGAGGTTGGTTATGCAATTGGCGTCTTCTGCCTTGCATCTGCAGTCCACAGTATTATGTGTTGTCGACTGGCAGTGTGTGCACCATGTTCCCTTCCTAGGTTTCCGTGTGTCCTTTTTGTTCCTTTCTCCTTCGCCGACCTCAGCCTTGTCTGTGATCACCGTCGTAGGAATCACTTTGCATGCTGCGAAGTAAGAACTTTTAGGTTTCGATCTGCAGTCCTTCGTGTTATGAGATGGCACCTTGCAGAATGAACACCACTTCTCGGACCACTGTCGTTTCGCTGGAGAATTCGAGGTGTTCTGGTTTCCTTCCTTCACCTTCTCTGAACTCTCCATTGACGCCTTTATATAAGGTTCCACTTTTTCTCCTTCCCAGTTTTTAGGTTTCTTTTTCTCTTGTTTCTCCTGACCTTTGGTTTGAATACTGAGTTCCGCAGCCTCCCCATGTACCTCTACGAATCGTTCCGCCAGCTTATTCACAACATCAATCCGTTCCGCCCCTTGTTCTCCCAAGAAGGTTCTGAGAGGTTTCGACATTTGCTTTCGCATCTGGTCGACCACCATCATCTCTTCGAGACTCTCATAATCCCTCTTGAATTCTGCCAAGTCCATCCATTTCTGGAGATAGGATTTCAGCTTCAGTCTGTAGGCGGCGAATAGTTCTCCCGGCTCTCGTCTAGACGATCTAAACTTCTTCCGATACGTTTGTGCTGTGACTTCATAATGTTTCATCAAAGCGGCTTTTAATTCCTCGTACTGATTTTCATGTCCTGGTGGTAGGCGTGTGTAGACCTCGTACCCTGAACCACGTAAAGCCTGGGATAATTTAAGAGCCCATCGGCTTCTATCCAGTCCCATAGCGACTGCCATAGCCTCGAACCGATCCAAAAACTGGTATATCTTCTCTTTACTTTCATCAAAGACCGCCAAGGGAAACTTCATGGCATGGTAACCCTGTCCAATCATGTGGGTTGCCCCAGGTGAAGATGAACTTCCTTCTGCTGCATCGATTTCACCCTTAGTTTGTGTCTTGAGTTCTAACTCTTTCATGCGGTATTCATGTTCCATTTCTTGTCTCCTGGCAGTCTGTTCCATTTCCAGTTTCTTGGTCTGCTCCACTTCAGCATCCAACCGCTTGTTGATTTGTTCCATTTCCATGCGTTTCAATTCCAACTCAGTCCTTCCGATCTTCTCGTTCCGCTTGACGAATTTCCCTCTCTCTTTCCTGTATGTAATCAGTTAGTTCCGAACCAGCTAAACCAATCGCCTCCCCGTTGGCCCTTAGTTCTGCTGTAGTTACTTTAGGAGTTGCCATATTAAAGAAGGTAAGTCAGCAGATAGAGTAAAGACACTTCAAGGCAGTAAGGAAATGCTCACTATAGAAATATATTCTATTAGAAATCTCTATTATCTACGTCTATTTAATATTATAAATCTACAACACCACACAGTACATCACAACCACTCTCTCATCCACAAGAGGAGATATAGGATAAAGACTTATGTAGACGTGTGACCGTGTGACTAGGTATGTAATGTGTCTTACCACCTATCCACATTCACCCTGTCTGGAACTTTCTCACTGTAAAGTCACCAGCGTTAATGAAATGTTTCTACCATAAATGTAATGGCACCATATATCCAATGGACGTCCTTCCATTAAAAGTCATCAATGTATACTTATATTTATTCCAATCAGTATGTCCCAACATGCAGGTACTCCGCTATGCCTGTGCCAATATGCAGGTACCCCTCTATGCATATGCCCTGTTATGCCTCCAGTTCATATGGGTATTATGTAGTTACCCCGCTCGCTCCACCAATTATGTCACTTGTTTTCCCGGGAGGAATGTGGAATCAACAAGCACATCTTCAAACGTATTATCTGTTGGGATTATTGACTGACTTCTGTCTACACTCCTCCCTTCTGTCTTCCCTTCCATATATCTATTTCTTTCTCTCTCTCTCTGTTATTCCCTCAACACATACTCCGACAACAGTTCCTTTCAACGATAAATAAAAGATTTATTAATAAAAACTATGTCTGGTGTATGTATGGACTGTGTAAGCGTAGTTGATAGTGTATTCTATTGTTGGTACAAGACTGAACTCGTAATGTCTAGCAGCGGTGTCACATCTCGCCCACTCATTATGCAAAACCACAGGACAGCACATCAAACAGGAAAGGTCTCACCCTGGATGATCCGTATGCTTGAGTCTGACGGTAAATCCGTTATTGAATGAAACAAAACTGTTCACCACTGGATCACTGTACAGTAATAATAGTCCAGTAAGTTTATAACTTCGCCCGAGTCTGTTTCATGAAAGTACTTATCCAACATTGGAAAAAACCACATCACCACAGTTCCGCATATTGTCTCTATGAGTAGCAATGTTTTGACTTGTCTATTGTTTCCTAACTATGCGTACAAGACGTATGTAGTTTTATTTTGCTTTGCTTTCTGCAAACTTCTCTTTCTTTTTCCAGTATTACTTTGGTTATCTAATTATTCGTTTCTTCCTCTTCAACGTTCCCTTAAAGGTATGTTTATTTCGTATTAGACCTTGTCTAGGTTGTTCCTTGGTTTATTGAGGTATTTGCTCTCCTCACAAATGAAATGCCTTGAGTTTTTCAACCAAGCTTTTCCAGCACACAAGGAAGTATGTGTCTATCTTCTCTGATATATCCGGATGGAGTTGGAACCTGTGAAAAGTATAACAGATCCAGTGATAAGCGTCTGCCACTTAATACTACTTATGCAAGTGTCCTTCTCCAGCCATAATGACAAGGCTTCCGAAGTAAACACCCACATAAGACATATGAATTCACCAAAGTCTAAACTATTCACTAATAGAAAGCAATGGTAAACGCTATGCACACACATCTATTTTCCTATGCTAAAACTATACTCTAATATTAGTTTTACCTTATATATATATATATATATATATATATATATATATATATATATATATATATATATAGAATTAATGTAAGTCCCCGAATCGAAATTTATCCGCACATAAGCACTCTATCCCATTGTAAGGGAGGATATTTCTTTTCATTACGGGACACATAAATCCATCTTTCCGTCCAGTTTGGTAGCACACTAAATCACAACCACTTTTCTACCTATTTATACTCAGTGTCCAATCCTTCGTTGATTGTTTGATCTACCATCCTCAACCCTCGTCTCTTGACGTATCCTGCACATCAAAAAGCGGTGAAATCACGTAGTGGTTAGTTGTTCGTTTCTCTCCGTTGTCACTTGTCGCACTTCAAAGAGAGCTATTCTCTGATCACCGTCTTCCTGTGTTTGTCCGAGTCGAAGTTTCCCCGTACGCGAATACTGCAAAGCGTCCTAACCCGTTGATCGTTTCTCCGTTCATTTTCCCACAACGCGATCTCCCCCGGGTCCCCTGTCCGTACGCTCCGATGGTCAAGCAATGAACTCGGCGAACACCTGGATCCTATTTTTATATTCGTAGGTCAATGATCGTTAATTTTATTCCTCCTCTCAGAATGACGTACACAATGGTTAACCCTCCTCCTTCCTGGTATTTTAATATGTAAGTTATGAAGGAATCACTAAACTGCAGTTTTTTCCGTGACAGTGATAATGTCTGTCCACAGCCTTCTGTCTCGAGTACTGCCAATCTTCTTATAGTCCATGCCGTGTGGCGTTGGTGATCATGTCTGTCCACAGCCTTCTGTCTCGTGTACTGCCAATCTTCTTATAGTCCATGCCGTGTGGCGTCCACAGCTACACTGATGTTTTCGTGTGGGTTAGCTTTCCCTTTTACTAGTGTTCCTCGCCATCAGACGTATCCACCCCGACTTCTGAGGTACTTATACTGTCCATCCCGAAGTCAAGGACGAGAAGTCAACATTTAAGTACAACATAGCAATTCTTTGGAATCAAAGGAGGACACCTGACCTTAATGTCACCCCATAGCCCTAGAACCAAATAGTACGGGCAACAACAACAACAACACAACAACAACGACGACGACAACAACAACAACAACAACAACAACAACAACAACAAACAACAACAACAATGTAGACTCATTGACACAGATCTCGAGTTTACATGCGCAGTATTGCGAGATCTGACAAAGCACGTGACAATAGACATACATTTCTCATTACGAGCCCGTTTAAAACCTCGTGAGCTATTTTTACAACAATGTAAACCCGATGACATATCTGCCCCGATCTATCTTTCAGATGACGTATCGAGGGCGATCCATTTTTCTGATGTCTGTTCTTGTGTATTGTGCTCCCCGCCATCTATGTCCCATGGCTTAGCGATGCAGTGTATATGTGGGTTAATGGGGGATTTCATAAAATCTTTTTATAATTGCTTTTCCCCCTATAAACATCATTATCATCTTCAACGTTTGCTGTTAACCGACAGTTCAGATGATGAAACTCATCATCATCATGTGCCATACCGGTAAGCGTGGGCTGTCATGTTTCGTCATGTCACTCGATCACCAGAGTTGTGGATCAGATCTATGTTCCTGTCTCGACCATGCCAAGTGACCAAGCCGTCCAGGTATTTACTTTTCAGGCTTTACCCTTGATCTTTCCTCCTCAATCTTGCCAGTTGTCACCAAGTTCTCTAGTTTATTTCGTCTCATAACGTGCCACAAAATTGTGTCTGGCTGTGTCTAATTTCTCTACTCTGTTTAAAGTTTTCATCTGCTTCTTGAAGGACTTGCTCAACGGTGGCACTGGATAGTGTCATTCCGTGTGATTGTACAATGCCTTTAATGACGTCAATCAATTCTTTTCTCGAGCGCACCCTTGTTTTCGTATCAGATGTTCTTTAAATGTACAACCAGTGCTTGAGGCTGACACAAAAGCGTTCCGGACATTCTAAAACGTGCTCCACTCTCATCTTCAACAGCGCGAGAAGAGACCCAATACTAGTGGTACCGGCAGTAGCCTTATTGAGTGTCTGTCTGGCCTTTTCTCGGAGTCATTGAGTGTCGGCCAGATCCTCTGCTCGCTCCCAGCAGCAACATTCTCGCCAGGCCGTGATAATCTAACGGTTCTTCTACACTAGACACCCGATCCAGAAAGGGCCTGGACCAAGTCTGCCTTATTGGCCTCTGCTGTGACCTTTTCTTCAAGCTATGTTTACTATTATCATTAATGGCGATTCTAAGAGCTTATGATTGCACGCTTCTTTGATATATGCTCTCTCTCTCTTTTCCCCATACACCTTTGAAGTAGCATTATTTCTGTAATTCTACCCCAGAAAACATATATCCTGATTAATCTTCCTTTGTTGTCAGAATTATGCCCGTCAGTAGCATTTTGCACGTTATCATTATTGCATTTTCTCTCCACATAGACCGTTACAATGATTTGTTATCTTATGTTTTGTTATAGCATGTTGTGTTATGGTATGTTTAACGTCACTGCAGAAAGAATGATGAGAAAGGTGAAGACAGGACTGCTTCGGGCAGAGTGACAGGCTTCTACTCAACAATAAAAAATACACATCGTCTGTTTGATTGCTACACACGTCCATTACCACATATGGACAACAATCACCTTCGGATTAATATGACTATGATTGTTAAACAGTGGGCAGCTGCTTTCGCGGCTGACTCAATCACAGGACTATCATTCTGAGCCGGTGATGGACCCTAACTATAACTTCTTTTTGAAGTTGAACGGGGTAGGGGTAATGGTGAAATCGAATCGAAAATGTTTGATTTTCCTCCCAGGACATGCTGGTGTGGTGGGAAACGAGCAGGCGGACAGATTGGCTGGGTCTGCATCTCTCGGTGGGGTATTGGGGCATGATAAGGCAGACGTGTTGGGGCCCTTTGGGATCTTGTGTATAGTGCAGGCGGACAGATTGGCTGGGTCTGCATCTCTCGGTGGGGTATTGGGGCATAATAAGGCAGACGTGTTGGGGCCCTTTGGGATCTTGTGTATAGTGCAGGCGGACAGATTGGCTGGGTCTGCATCTCTCGGTGGGGTATTGGGGCATAATAAGGCAGACGTGTTGGGGCCCTTTGGGATCTTGTGTATAGTGCAGGCGGACAGATTGGCTGGGTCTGCATCTCTCGGTGGGGTATTGGGGCATGATAAGGCAGACGTGTTGGGGCCCTTTGGGATCTTGTGTATAGTGCAGGCGGACAGATTGGCTGGGTCTGCATCTCTCGGTGGGGTATTGGGGCATAATAAGGCAGACGTGTTGGGGCCCTTTGGGATCTTGTGTATAGTGCAGGCGGACAGATTGGCTGGGTCTGCATCTCTCGGTGGGGTATTGGGGCATGATAAGGCAGACGTGTTGGGGCCCTTTGGGATCTTGTGTATAGTGCAGGCGGACAGATTGGCTGGGTCTGCATCTCTCGGTGGGGTATTGGGCATGATAAGGCAGACGTGTTGGGGCCCTTTGGGATCTTGTGTATAGTGCAGGCAGACAGATTGGCTGGGTCTGCATCTCTCGGTGGGGTATTGGGGCATGATAAGGCAGACGTGTTGGGGCCCTTTGGGATCTTGTGTATAGTGCAGGCGGACAGATTGGCTGGGTCTGCATCTCTCGGTGGGGTATTGGGGCATGATAAGGCAGACGTGTTGGGGCCCTTTGGGATCTTGTGTATAGTGCAGGCGGACAGATTGGCTGGGTCTGCATCTCTCGGTGGGGTATTGGGGCATGATAAGGCAGACGTGTTGGGGTCCTTTGGGATCTTGTGTATAGTGCAGGCGGACAGATAGATCATCACGTCCTAGAGAAACTAGTGCTGCAGGGAGCGGCCTAGCCATAGGAGAAAACATCCGGTACAATGAGGTCAAACTTCTTGCCTTTTAAACTATTTAACCTAACAACCTCTGTAAGGTTTGCTATGACCTAATTACTCTAGTTTTCCAGAAAGCCTTTCTAGTGACTGCCGATCCCATCCGCGATTAACTGTATTTTTCGTGGAGGACTTTTGTGTTGGCATTCTGGCGGCGACATTATGCACAGTGTACCTGTGCGGGCTGTTGGCTTGCCGAGACTACTGTTTATTCAACTTTTCACACGGGGCAGTGAGGAGCATTTTGTGTGATATTCACTGGCACAGGAACGGAGCATAATGGTGGTGACCCGTTGCCGTGAAGTTGGAACCGTGCCAACCAACCAACCAACCAGCCAGCCAACCAACCAACTACCCAACCAACCAACTACCCAACCAACCAACCAACCAGCCAGCCAACCAACCAACCAACCAACTACCCAACCAACCAACTACCCAACCAACCAACTACCCAACCAACCAACCAACCAGCCAGCCAACCAACCAACTACCCAACCAACCAACTAACAAGCCAACCTACTAACCAAACTAACTAACTAACTAACTAACTAATTAATTAACTAACTAACTAACTAGCTAACTAACTAACTAACCAACTAACACACTAAGTAACAACCTAACTAACTAGCTAACTAATTAACCAAGTAACAAATTAACCTACTAACCAACTAAGTAACTACCTAACTAACTAGCTAACTAACTAACTAACTAACTAACCAACTAAGTAACTACCTAACTAACTAACTAACTAACTAACTAACTAACCAACTAACCAACTAAGTAACTACCTAACTAACTAGCTAACCAACTAACCAACTAACCAACTAAATAACTACCTAACTAACTAGCTATACTAACTAACTAACTAACCAACCAACTAACCAACTAACCAACTAAATAACTACCTAACTAACTAGCTATACTAACTAACTAACCAACCAACTAACCAACTAACCAACTAAATAACTACCTAACTAACTAGCTATACTAACCAACTAACCAACTAAGTAACTACCTAACTAACTAACTAACCAACTAACCAACTAACCAACTAACCAACTAAATAACTACCTAACTAACTAGCTATACTAACTAACTAACTAACCAACCAACTAACCAACTAACCAACTAAGTAACTACTTAACTAACTAGCTAACCAACTAACCAACTAGATAACTACATAACTAACTAACTAACTAACTAACTAACTAACCAACTAACCAACTAACCAACTAAGTAACTACCTAACTAACTAGCTAACTAATTAACTAACTAACTAACCAACTAACCAACAAAGTAACTAACTAACTAACTAACCAACTAAATAACTACCTAACTAACTAACTAACTAACTAACTAACTAACTAACTAACCAACTAACCAACTAAGTAACTACTTAACTAACTAACTAACTAGTTTTCCAGATTCTATATATGGGCGCGATAAGTAAAGGTCAATTAAACGATCTGTTTCCACGTCTGGCAGGTACATAGTGCCATCAGCATATTGTTATAGACCAATCGGCATTCGATGAGTGACGTGGCCACTATCATATCAGCCGACTTTACTTCCCACAACATTTCCGGGCACTGCTTCGACTTGAGAGCCCAAGTCTATTACAAAAACGTATCCCGCCTCGATGTGGGCTCGAACCCACCACAACCATTTCGGGAGGCAAGTGTGCGAACCGCTACACCACCAGTGGTCTCAGGGATGTTTTAGTACTCTACTGGCACCTAGCCGTCTTGACAGACAATTTGTAACACTGTGCCTAAAAATATAGCACAATATAGCACAAAGCCTGGGCTGGATTTAATTACCATGTGTTACCCATGTAGCATGATCCCTCTCTCGGCCTGTCTAGTTTACTCAAGAAGAAAGGTAACAACAATACGTCTGGAACAAGACCAGCTGCAGAAGATGCCGGATCCGCAAAGAAATACTCTAACTGTCCGCCTGTCGGAGTTTCCATCCTAGACCAGTTGCCGACCAAGGTCTGCCCTGCCATGACATTTAGCCTTTAGGTCGCATCTCCTCGCCACCCTTTAATGTAAGGTTTGTACCCTCCCTATTGCACTCTTCCGCCCGAAGCTATTGGCACAATTTGGGGTGTCATATGGTAGCCCAGTCACATCTGACTAGCATTCACAGCACTCTCACCACTTATAACAATTACAACATTTTGTTGCGGGTCAGACTTGCTACCCCCGGGAAGGACAAACATGAGATCGCCTGCTCCGTTAGGACACGTGATCTTTGCTGTGGAGTTTCCCAACACGTGCTCTTGCGTCATTGGATGTTGTTCTAATAACACAAATCACCATATTTGTTATCTGAATTCCTATATGACGCCAGGGAGTTGCGGGGCAAGTGTTTACGACGTCTGTCTTACGCACCGAAGGTTGTGGGTTCGATTCCCATTTGTTCGGTTCACGAGTGCAATTTTCTGGAAAACTCCTGGGGGTAGTCCCTGGAGCTGCGGAGTTCGTGATTGGTGAGATGCTTTTCGGCATCTCATAACCCACTGAAGGCCGATTGGTCCATACACATTTGGGTCATTAACCATATGTCCAATACTCCGTGAGTTGAGTTAATTAAGGGTCACTGATTAAGGGACATGGAATGATTAATCGTCTTAAGCGATTTCCCGTATCTGCCATGGGCAGTACATACAGTAGTTTCCCATATGCAACCCCCTTTAATTTGATATATAATACAACATGTCTGCTACCAAATAAACACTTTTAAGTCATAACTGTGACACACCCCTACTTCCCATTTCCCGACATCCAATCTTGTTTGGTCCAAGCGTATTGCTTGTTTGGCGCTGAATCTGTTGAAGGATCCTATACTATTGCTTAAACTCACCTGAAAGAGGCTGTCATCGTTTTTTATTTTTATTTTGGCCACTTTATGAGAAGACAAAAACTGAAGCATATTGTGACAACCGGAAGGATTTTCGGAAATATAGATAGAGGAAGACAGCGTTAGAAGATTCTTGACAGTCTTGTGTCATGGCACGGAAGCGAGTCAACACACGAATTGACCCATACCATCGGAGATCGTAATTTGTGGCGGGGCTTGATCTTCCAATCCAGCCGACAAGGCACAGGGTGATTATGATACTCTTCCAAAGAAGTTACAATCGACCAAGCCACGCCAGCATCCTGCTGATGTTGCTCTCCTGTGACACTTCCCCACGGTCTGAGATCCTCTGTGCGGAGTTCCATCAGAAGCAATAGATCCATTATTTCATTTAGCTCCCTTTCAGGGATGCAGGGTGAAAGCACTCAGAGGAGACCACCGACTGATCCCAACTAACCAAAACACAATCACAACCTATCATTCACCTTGAAAGCAACCCAGGCACAACAATGGCGAGTGCCGACAGACAACAGATGTCTTTCTCTTTCATTGGGATCTGGACACGGTTTGTCAGCTTCCGTCGCTATTAGGTCATTTGTGTAGGAGGGAGTATGTTAAGGTTTCTGGAGACATCACATACCACAGGGTACAAGTCGTGTGGTCGAGGTGCCCAGTTTTTACCCAAAGATTTGAGAAAGAAATTAGTGATAAATAGTGACCTTTCGATACATTCTGTTCAGTGCAAACATGATACTGAGTTAAAGAACTCGCCAGTTCACAACATAATACTTCAAACTCTTATGCTTACACACACTCTAGCAAAAGTCCTAGTTATGTTCACTGTCACAAATCTGTATTTATTAATTTAACAATATATTGTAACTGAAAAAGGAGATATAAAGATTAGACATATAACGACATAATTTAAGTGCAAGGTTAAAGACTGAGTTATACGGTATTGTGATCCCAGATAATATACAAGTCAATAGGGATATTCTTAAACAAGTGAATCGGTACAATTATCTCGAAATAATCATCATAATCGGAATAATCGTACCCTGATTAGAGAAATTAGACATAGACAGTCAAATTTTTTTGGGGTCGTGTTATGAGAAGACATAAATTGGGGAACTTCATAACAGCTGGCAAGAATGACGGGGAAAGAAAAAGGAGAGACAGAGAAGTAAATATGTGGATGGCTGGACCACGTGGTATGATCGCGACAAGAACACAGAGCTGATCCACGACTCTGGTGATCGTGTGATATGGCGAAACTTGACCGCCCACGTTTATCGGTATGGCACATGATGATGATGAATGTAGTTTGCAATACTGAGTAGGCATTGGCGTAATGTAGTTTGCTTTTCAGTAACTTTTCTATTTCAATGAAAGCTTACTTTGCAATTTTGAATGCTTATTTCGGTATGTCCTCTAAAAGTACTGGAGATTTTTGGTCATAGACCAAATTAAGGAAGGGAAAATCCCAATGCACCTCCCCGGGTTTAGAGGATGGAAACACACTACGGTGTGGCTAACACAGCTCTGGGGACCGAGTATCCACCGGAATAAGTGGACAACTCTGCAGCTGAGCAGAGCAGGGCCACTCACTTGTCCTGACAGTCGGAAATGGCTGTCAAAGGCAGAGGTTAAAAGACCACCATGTGAATGTGGAAGTCAAGGGGAAACCACCATATTATCTTCACAAGATTTCATGGCGACACACATTTCAGAAATAGTGAACGACGTTAATGGCTGTCTTAGGACATCCTAGTCCGGTAGGGACAGTCATGAGCCACAGGTGACACCAGACCGTTCATCCAGCTATGATGGCAAAACTAAAACTATAACTAAACTAGATAAATTTAGAGTAGGAACATGGAATGTTAGGACATTAAATGAGCTAGGAAAGTTAAACAATGTTCTAAGAGAAATGGAAACATGAAAATGAATATACTAGGCATAAGTGAGATGAGATGGAAGGGATCTGGCAAAATTATAACCGAACAAACACACAATAATTTATTCTGGAGGGGACACACATGAAAAAGGTGTAGGAATAATATTTGATGAAAAAACAGCAATATCTATGAATGGATACTGGTGTATTTCAGATAGAGTTATAATGGTAAAAATCAAAGGCAAACCAATAGATATAAATATTATACAAGTATATGCACGAACAACAAGCAGTAGTGAATAAGAAATACAACACTTTTACGATAAAATAGAAATGGCAATAACTCAAACTGGATCACAAGAAATAAAAATAATACTGGGAGATTTTAATGCAAAAGTAGGAAAGGGAAAAATAGAGGATATAGTGGGGAATTATGGTTTAAGTACAAGAAATGAACGAGGAGAGAAACTAATAGAATGGGCAAATATTAATGATATGATAATTGGAAACACATGGTTTAAACACCATAAAAGACGACTATACACATGGAAAAGCCCCCTGATATGAAAATACGCAACCAATGACTACATACTTATTAATAAAAGATTTAGAAATGCATTAATTAATGTAAAGACAATGCCTGGTGCTGACGGTAAGAGTGATCATGTACCACCACTATGTGGACAAATAAAAGTAAGATTAAAGAGAGGGACAAAAATGGTTAAGAACCTGAGACTTAATAAAGAGGTTCTGAAGGTAGATAAAGAAATTCAAGAACAATACAGAGTGACTGTGAAAAATAGGGTACAATGCAACTGCTAAAATACAGAGTATAAATGATCAATGGGAAATGTTAAGGGACTCCATCCATCAAACTAGCAAAGAAATATTACCGCAGAGAAACCAAAAAGCTAAGAAAATATGGATGAATGAAGAAATCTTAATGCTGATGGACAAAAGGAAACAGAATAAAAATGACATACAAGAGTATGCTAAGATAAATAAAGAAATAAGAGATAAATGTGTGAAGGCAAACAAATGTTGGTTAAACGAGCAATGCAAACAAATTGAATTAAATTCCATTAAAGATCAAAAAAAGTATGCACAGACAAATCAGTGAGCTCCACAGGAAGAAAATAAGAATAAATACAGGGTGTTTGAAATCAAAAACAGGAAAGATATTATTGGAGGAAGGTGCTATAATGAAGAGGTGGAATGAGTATATAAGAGAATTATATAATGGAGAAAGGGAAGAATTAACAGAAGAAAGTAACTTAGAAGATCCACCTATTCTAAAAGAAGAAGTCGCTGACGCTATGAAACATATGAAGAAAGGAAAAACAGCTGGGCCAGATGAAATCACAATAGAAGAATTAGAAGTATTGGGAGAATTTGGGGTAGATATATTAACCAAAATGCTAAATGATATTTACAATATTGGATTTTTCCCGAGCGATATGGTAAAATCTGTATTTATAACAATACCAAAGAGACCGGGAGCAATTGAATGTGAAGATTTTCGTACAATTAACCTCATAAACCATGTCACTAAGCTTCTACTCAGAATTATAATGAGAAGAACAAGAAAGAAAAAAAAATGGAAATTAATTAAGAACAGTATGGTTTTATGGAAGGAAAGGGTACAAACAATCCAATATTTATATTACGAACACTAATAGAAAGGTCAATAGAGAAACAGAGGGACATATATTTATGCTTCATAGATTATACTAAGGCATTTGATAAAGTAAAACATGATGAGCTGATTAAAATGTTGGAAGATAACAACATTGATGGGAAAGATTTAAGAATAATAAAGAATGTTTACTGGAACCAAGTAGCAGCAATTAAAATGGGAAATAAAGAGTGTAGTTACGAACAGATAAAGCTAGGAGTACGACAGGGGTGTGTCTTGTCACCCGATCTCTTCTCTCTATATAGCGAAGTAATAATGAGAGAGATCAAAGAGAAGCCTGGAATACTAATCGGAGGATATAATATAAACAATATACGCTATGCAGATGACACAGTATTGGTGGCGGATAATGCAACAGACCTACAACAATTATTGGACATTGTAGTATCAGAGAGTGCACAGAAAGGACTCATCTTGAATATCAAGAAAACAGTAACAATGGTGATATCAAAGAAAATGGGGACACCAAAATGTGACATAGAAATAGAAGGGGAAATTCTCAACCAAGTGGATAATTTTAAATACCTAGGGGCACTTA
This sequence comes from Cepaea nemoralis, assembly GCA_014155875.1. NCBI lineage: Eukaryota > Metazoa > Mollusca > Gastropoda > Stylommatophora > Helicidae > Cepaea > Cepaea nemoralis. The sequence goes on along the minus strand of JACEFZ010022465.1, from coordinate 6,328 downwards.
TAACATCAGATGGAAGATGTACAACAGAGATTAAGAGCAGAATAGGGCAGGCAAAAGCCGCATTTCAGAAAATGAAGAGTATCTTATGCAATAAGTCGCTATCAATGAATGTAAGAAAGAGAGTGCTAAAATGCTATATAGAACCAGTTTTGCTGTATGGCAGCGAATCTTGGAATGTAAATGAACAAATTAGGAAGAACTTAGAAGCAACAGAGATGTGGTTTTTAAGACGAATGTTGCGAATTCCTTGGACTGCCAGAGTAACTAACAACGATTGCCTGAAAGAGGCTAATGAAACTAGAACACTATATACAACAATAAGAAAGAGACAAACAGCTTTCTTTGGTCATGTGATGAGAAGAGAGGCATTGGAGAACATCGTGACAACTGGAAAGATCGAGGGGAAGAGAGGCAGAGGCAGACCAAGAGAAATGATGCTGGACGGATTGAGACGGTGGCATGGAGGAATATCATCAGCAGAGTTGATCCAGAACACCAAAGACCGAGATCTGTGGAGAGCCATGAACGCCTACGCCAGCCGGCACGGCACTTGATGATGATGATTTCGGTATATCAATCTCTTATGATGTTCACTACAAGTCGATCTGGATCTGGTTTCTAAGTCTCTGTCTGCTGTAGCAATATCAATCTGTAAATATTTCCAACATTGTCATATCGCCGCAGGTGATTGTATTGCAGTGGAAGTCCTTTGCGTTTCAGAATATTAAACTATTGACAGACAGGCATCTTTACAGGCCGAATATTATAGTATTTTCAGACAGATATCATTACAGGCCAGTCAGCTTTGTTGTTGTCACATTTCTCATTATTCCAGTGTAATAACCCAAATAGAAGCTCTAGTGTTGCGACATAAGCCTTTCAGACCTAGACACTTACTAAACAAGCTGAACAGTGCATAAATGCCTTTGAATATAAATGTTACAGACGAGTGGTAATAATATCTTGGATACAGAAAGGACCAAATCCATCCATACTTCAAGAGCTGAATATTGAAGAAGGTTGGCTACTAAAGACTATAAAAGAAAGAAAGCTGACATATTTTGGTCATTTGAAACTTCACGAAAGTTTGGAGAGAGCAATAATGGAATTGTATATGCCTGGGAAGAGAGGAAGAGGCAAGCCGAAGAGAAGATGAGTGCAGGATGTGGCGGATGATCTCCAGATGGGTATATAGGACTAGAGACATCTTGCTCATGACCGAGAAGTTTTCCGGAAGGTTGTTATGGAAGCGAGAGTCTGCAAAGGACATGCTACTGAATGAATGAATGAATGAATGAATGAATGAATGAATGAATGAATGAATGAATGAATGAATGAAGACGCTCTAGGTATTGCACCCGGTTACGTCCTGAATTCTGAGGGATGTGTTGTTGCAGAAGTCTTTGTATTGGAGTATATTTTTATTGTCACATATATTTCTGTGAGTATATTTCTGTGAGTATATTTTTATTGTCATATATATTTCTGTGAGTATATTTCTGTGAGTATATTTTTATTGTCACATATATTTCTGTGAGTATATTTCTGTGAGTATATTTTTATTGTCATATATATTTCTGTGAGTATATTTCTGTGAGTATATTTTTTATTGTCCATATATATTTCTGTGAGTATATTTCTGTGAGTATATTTTTATTGTCACAATATATTTCTTTGAGTATATTTCTGTGAGTATATTTTTATGTGTCACATATATTTCTGTGAGTATATTTCTGTGAGTATATTTTTTATTGTCACATATATTTCTGTGAGTATATTTCTGTGAGTATATTTTTATTGTCACATATATTCTGTGAGTATATTTCTGTGAGTATATTTTATTGTCACATATATTTCTGTGAGTATTATTTCTGTGAGTATAGTTTTTATTGTCACATAATATTTCTGTGAGTATATTTCTGTGAGTATATTTTTATTGTCACATATATTTCTGTGAGTATATTTCTGTGAGTATATTTTTATTGTCACATATATTTCTGTGAGTATATTTCTGTGAGTATATTTTTATTGTCACATATATTTCTGTGAGTATATTTTTATTGTCACATATATTTCTGTGAGTATATTTCTGTGAGTATATTTTATTGTCACATATATTTCTGTGAGTATATTTCTGTGAGTATATTTTTATTGTCACATATATTTCTGTGAGTATATTTCTGTGAGTATATTTTTATTGTCACATATATTTCTGTGAGTATATTTCTGTGAGTATATTTTTTATTATCACATATATTTCTGTGAGTATATTTCTGTGAGTATATTTTTATTGTCACATATATTCCTGTGAGTATATTTCTGTGAGTATATTTTTATTGTCACATATATTTCTGTGAGTACAGACGAATCTTAGTCAGATATGACTGGGCTACCTTAAGACATCTGGTTCTGTGGCGACGGGGTTACGGGACGCAGTTCGTAATCCCGCATACCGTGTTCGAAACACAGCTGCGGGCGATTTGTTAGCAGACCGCCTTGCGTTGGGTTTAATAAAATGATATGTGTGTCGGTCGTTCAGAAACAATGGCAAACTACTGATTGTAAACTTATCAAGAAATCACAAACAACCCAAAATGGCAAGGTTGACTGCGGCGTCCTGTAAAGGATATGCAACTAACTTTTTACACGTATGACAATAGACGGGACTATCTGCTTTCTGTTAATAACGTTTGTTGGGCGGCGCTCACCAAACCCGACACCCCACATTGTGCCAACGGCCTCGGGCGGTGGATGGCAATTGGGAGGATACACGCCTTATCCTGGTGCAAAAAAATGCAGCCTAAAGACTAAATTCATGGCAGGGCATACCAGGCCCTAAGCCTTGGTGGGAAACTGGTCTAGAATCGAAGCTCCCACAGGTGCTTTACTAATCCGACAGCTTCTGCAGCTTGTCTTGTTCTAGATGTATTGGTTTTAACCTTCCTCTTAGTTGGCACAGTGTGGAGGGTCGGCGCTAACAGAAAGCAGGTATAGTAACCAACTGAAGGAAAATTATGAGATTTAGCATATAACCTTTATCATCGTGTCCAGCAAACAAAAAAAAATTTTGTTCTGGAGTTTGTACAGCAGATTTCAATGTTTGTTTATATGCGGTATATAATTTACGGGTCAGAGATTAAGTTCATAATATTAAATGCATTACACCGTAGCCAAACAATCAGCGTTCAATGTTGAATATTTTACGTGTTTCACGGGTGTTGGCCTTATGCCAAGAACCCCGCGCTGTTTAAACTGGGATTGTTCAGAGGTGTCGTCAAAAGTGTGGGTTATTTCATGAAACCTGATTTTTTTTTTTTTTTTTTTTTTAAATCTTATCACTTATCGCTAACATTGAAATGTGTGAATATTTTTCAATAGGATTGAATGCGAAATTGTGTATACACTTCAAAGCATCGCATATTTTTGTCAAGAAGCTGATCGCAGGAAACTGTTTTATACTATTACAAATTCCGAAAAAGGACAGTGCATGCATTGGGTTTGAGTAAACGGTCATTTCGTCGATGGGTGCAAGAATCTGGAATTAAACCACCACGCAATAACCAAACGGTAGGTAGAAAGGTTTTTGTAGACAGCTTTGACAAGGATGTCATAAGGCGAGCTATTATAAAAATGCTTTAAAAATTCGCTTAAAAGTCGACATGTTCGACTTCATTGCACCGGGTTCTATCCCATATGGCTCGGTCTCTTTCTGCAGCGCGGAAAGCATCGCACAAAACACGAACTTCCGCAGCTCTAGCGACGACCCACAGGAGTCTCCGAAAAATTTAACTCGTGAACCGAAGGATGCGGCCCTGGAATCGAACCCACAACCTTTGGAGCCCGAGTCAAAAGGCTTGACAACTTCGCCACGGAGACTCCTAAAATTATAAAAATTCTGGATTTTATATCCAAGTTTATTCAGCATTATAAATATGCTGGATGCCAAAGAAACAGTGACTGTAAGAAAACTTAGGGTTTGGTTGAGAGAGAACAATAACATACAGCCATCCAAAACAACCTTGTGGAAAATTATAAGGACATTATCTTCACTTTTAGAAAGTACAAGGGAGTTAGAAATATTCTTTTCGAGCAACCGCATTTAGGAGCCATGAGAAGCAGATACCTACGTGAAATAAGGGAAATGCGCAAAGAAAATTATGGCATAATGTATTTGGATGAAATGTGGATCAATGCGCACCACACAAGTGATAAGGAATGGCAATCAGTGGATGGACAGATAAAGCAATATGTGCCCATTAGTATAGGACAGCATTTGGTCATGGCGCATGCTGGTAATACGCATAATGGCTTACAACAGAATGCTGGGCTCGTGTTCGTATCAAAGCATACTGACAATAGGGATTATCATAATAAGGTGAATGGTAATGTATTTAGAGATTGGCTCGAGAATACTGTGCTTCCATCCCTAGATAGACCGTCGTGTCCAATTATGGACAATGCATGATATCAATGTTGTTGCCCAAGAAGACAAAATACCTACAGCATCGAGCAAAAAGGGAGCAAAAAATATATGGCTCCGAGTGGAAAACATACCATTTCCAGAAACGTATTTCTAGCTAGAATTGTTGTCCCTTGTAAAACAGACGCCAAAAAGCAAGAAATATCAAATCGACAGGTTGATAGAAGAGCATCGTCATGGGTGCTTGAGACTTCCGCCGTACCATTCTCATTTTAACCATATAGAACTTGTGTGGGCTAAAATTAAAGGACAGGTGGCAGCTGACAATACTATATTCAAATTGTCTGACGTCAAGATACTAATCCAGTTTGCGGTATTAAATATTGATAAAAGTTACTGGAAAAATGTGAGGACCATGTGTTGAAAGAGAAGAGGACTATTGGAGAAAGGATGGATTAAATTTTATGCAACCGAGAGCAGTCATCAACCTACTGGAATCGTCCGACACAGATTAAGGTCCGAGCAGATCGCAGACCTTAACCCACGTCCACGCTTACTGGGATATTTTGCTTCAACCATTCAGACGAATTGCAGGCCCTAAATATTACAGCATCAGCACAATGTCAATGGCAACAGTTTGTATTCCACAGTGATGAATTTTCAATTCCGCAAGCCCTCAGCGGTGACAAACAACTGGTATTGAAAACAAAATACACACACACACTAAACGCATTGAATACCAACAGAAGAGTAATATTGCGGTGGAAACTGACATATTGTGGCATAACAAGAAACGTGAGAGCAAACACCTTGTCAAATTAGGGGAGAACACACGTGCATACGAATCAATCTATAAACTTCAATGAAAAGAGGACCAACATCTTGATCTTTAAGAAGAAAGCCCACTACAGAGACATTGACAACTATTTTCATAGTGCAAAACAGGTAATCATGTTCCGTCTCTGAACAGTAAACAGCAGTGTAGGCAATTTTTCACGAAGACTCAAAGCGGGTCTGTCACCCATGTGTACTTGTGAACAAACTACACAGACAGCTGAGCAGATCCTTAAAAATTGACACATGATGACTGAATTGCGGTATCATTTCTGGTCACTCCATATGCACATTAACGCACAGCTATTTGGAAGCTTTCACGAACTCAATATAAAAAGCTAAATGCATCCTAGTAACATGAATACTTGTGTACAATTATTAACCAGCAGGTGAAGAAATAAGAAGGAAATGAAAAATAAGGTAAACAATATATTACTTCTACTTTCCTGTCAATTTACACATTATTTACCCCATGCCTCCGTAAATTCTCTGTCTTTACTAATATTACACATTGCACCCCTCTCGGGAGTCTCCGCGGTGAAGTGGTCAAGCCGTCTGACTCGGGCTCCGAAGGTTGTATGTTCGATTCCTTCATTTCACGAGTGAATTTTTTCGGAGACTCCCGAGGGTTGTCGCTGGAGCTACGGAGTTCGTGCTTTGTACGACGCTTTCCGCACTGCGGAAAGATACTGAGCCATATGGGATAAAAACCCGGTGCAATGCAGTCGACCTTGTCGACTTTTAAGCTACTTTTTTATTTCACCCACTCCCATACGAATCTGGCTACGCCTTGTACTTGTGTCTTTACCCGAAATGACGTTGCTTTACTGTAAGACTAGTTTGTTAGCGTGAATTCACTACATTTTCCCCAATGCACCAAAGAAATTACGAGACTGGGGAAATGCCATAATTATCCCAATTTGAAAAACAAAGGCAGCAAAAGAGATTGCACACAATACAGAGGCATTTCACTGTTGAGTCATACTGGAAAATATTTTGCAAAATTCTTGAAAAAGATTACGAACTACTTTAGAACCCCAGCTAAGCGAAACGCAGCTTGGATTTAGGAAAAAA
>JACEFZ010022464.1:0-39770 GCA_014155875.1 Cepaea nemoralis | reverse complement strand
CTGAAGTCGACCCAAAAAACGGGGGATGTACCCTCGGCCCCCCCCCTTGAACGCAAGTGTTCAAATTTTTCGACAGGAAAAAGTCGCCAGAAATCATATAAATAAGCTGAAGGTGATCAGGCAGCTCCAAAAAATTTACACTTCAGTGAAAATTGCTTTTTAAAATCAATTATTCGTGCTGAAGATTTTGCTGAATTGACGGGTTTTTGGCAATAGGAAAACGAACGGATTTATGAAGGGGAAACATTATCCTCCCCTATTTTTAAACCCTTTTAAAATCTTGAAAAAAAGATATCCAAAACTTTAAAACTTTACTTTGCACTGAAACAATAAATATTTCTTTTCCACCAAAAGGGTTGGAAACACCGTCAGTCAGTGTCCGAAAAAACATTCGTGTCTCTTTTTAAAATGAAGAAATGTCATCGCAAAAAATTTGTGAAAAAGTTTTTTGTTCCCCTGGATCCTCGCTTTTTAAAGGTGTGGGGACGTTATGTCCCCCAAAAAATCCCCTTGGTAAATAACCCAGTCATCGTTAAAGCAAAATTCCCGTTCTGTGGGCAATGGGGTTTTTTTTTTCTTTTTAAAACAGAAACAGATGATATATTTTTCGTCCCCAAAACGTGACAGAACTTTCCCTTTAGATATCCGTCTGACATCAAGTGTAAAGTAGCTCACCGTATTCCTCGTTCAGGTTGTTGGGGGCCCGGGGTTTTTCCCAAAGGAAACCCGGGCCAGGTTCTATACGGGCCAAAACCCCACTAACACGTTCCCAGTCGTGCGTCCTGGGCAACAGGGCCCTTCAATTAAATCTTTTTGGACTGCTTGCCAATTTTCGTATTTTAAATTTTAATCAGGGCTCTTTCCTCCGACGCTACATGGCACACATTTCCCCGGTTCCCCATTGTATGAATATCCCATTGATGGTGAAAATGTATGTATGTGCGCTAAAACTATCAGTTTCCCCCCAGACTATAGGGGCACGCTTACAATAAAATAAAGGGGGACATAATGGGGAGTTTTTGGGTTTGTATCATCAGGAATTTCTTTGATGCACACGCCATTTCTCTTTAAAAAATTTTTTCCCCTAGGGTCAAAAAAATTCATGGCATCCACTCAGGTTTTTAAATACATCCCCTGGGATTCCTCAGATACCATTCTCAGATAAAATATCACAGGTTTCCGTCCTACCTTCTTGCCCCCCCCCCCCTTCTTTCAATTTTACCACTTCCACTCCAGTACCTGGGGGTGCTCACTTAACCCTTACACCCCACCCCGTCACCATCCCACATCCCCCTCCCCCCGGGTTAGGTATAATAAAAAACAACGGTATATTCGGGCTATCATAGATCGGAATTCTGGGGAAAGTTTTAAAATTTTTTTTCCAATTTTCATTTTACTTCATTGCTTTCACTTTTTCATCTTTTTTATTCTTCTTGTCCTGTCGTCGCGTTTTAATGTAGTCACAGGAGATCTCCTGGCAGAATGTTAGACGGGCCGGCGTGCCCAATTCTTAACCCTTTGAAAATAAAGTTTGTTCGTCCGTTCGTTCGTTCGTTCGTTCGTTCCTTGACTATATGTTGTGTTTTGTGAATGTGGTTGTTTACTGATGAAGGCTAATCGCCGCAACGTTCTGTATGTGTCGTAATTCTGTTATGTAAAGCTGCACTACTTTGTGTCATTTTAGATTATTTACATTTTCACAGCTTTACCGCGGTTCCACCAAATTGTATTCACTTTTCACACGGGGCAGTGAGGAGCATTTTATGTGATATTCACTGGCACAAGAACGCAGCATCATGGGAACGCCCCGCTGCTGTGAAATTGGAACCGCGACTAAATAACTAACTAACTAACTATAGTGTGTTTTTGGTTGCCTCAATATAAAATTGAATATCTCAGTAACCAACTGATGGAAAATAATGAGATTTAGTATATAACCTTATCATTATGTCCACCCAACAAAAAACATTTTGTTCTGGAGATTGTACAGCAGATTTCAATTTTTGCTTTTATGAGGTATATATTTTACCGCCCCGCCATGATTGCCTTAATTTTTAGAGTATTACAGCTCAGCAAGACCCATTCGCGCTAATTTTAAAAATTGTCTGGCGGTCTTTCGTTTTTGGACAGGACTGAGTGTTATAGTTCAGAGGCGTAGTCAAACTGTGGGTTCTTTCATGAAACGTGATTATATAAATAAATCTTACCATTAATGTAATCTTAATAGCTAATTTGAATGTGTTAATACTGTTCAATGGGATTAAAAGTGAAATTGTGTACACTTCAAAACATCGCTATGAAGTTGTACATATATTTTTGTCAAGAAGCTGATCGCAGGAAACTGTTTCATACTGTTACAAATCCCGAAAAAAGAACAGTGCATGCATTAGGTTTGAGTAAACGATCGTTTCGTCCGATGGGTGCAAGAATCTGGAATGAAACCAACACGCGATAAGCAAACGGTAGGTAGAAAGGCAATTGTAGACAGCTTTGACAAGGATGTCATCAGACGAGTTATTATAAAAATGATGGATGCCAAAGAAACAGTGAGTGTAAGAAAACTGAGGGCTTTGTTGAGAAAGGACAATAACATAGAGCTATCCAAAACAACTTTGTGGAAAATTATAAGGACATTAGGCTTCACTTTTAGAAAGTACAAGGGAGGTAGAAATATCCTTTGCGAGCAACCGCATTTAGGAGCCATGAGAAGCAGATACCTACGTGAAATAAGGGAAATGCGCAAAGAAAATTATGACATAGTGTATTTGGATGAAACGTGGATCAATGCGCACCACACAAGTGAAAAGGAATGGCAATCAATGGATGGAAAGATAAAACGTTATGTGCCCAGTAGTAAAGGACAGCGTTTGGTCATAGCCCATGCTGGTAGTACTCATAATGGCTTACTACAGAATGCTGGGCTCGTGTTCGTATCAAAGCATACAGACAATAGGGATTATCATAATGAGATTAATGGTAATGTATTTAGAGATTGGCTCGAGAATACAGTACTTCCATCCCTTGATAGACCGTCTTGTCTAATCATGGACAATGCATCATATCACAATGTTGTTGCCCAAGAAGACAAAATACCTACGGCATCGAGCACAAAGGAAGCAATAAAGATATGGCTCCGAAGGGAAAATATACCATTTCTAGAAACATATTTCAAGCTACAGTTGTTGTCCCTTGTAAAACAGACGCAAAAAAGCAAGAAATTTCAAATTGACAAGTTGATAGAAGAGCATGGCCATAGGTGCTTGAGACTTCCGCCGTATCATTCTCATTTAAATCCTATAGAACTTGTGTGGGCTAAAATTAAAGGGCAAGTGGCAGCTGCCAATACTACATTCAAATTGTCTGACGTCAAGATACTAACCCAGTGCGCGCTATTAAATATTGGTAAAAGTTACTGGAAAAAATGTGAGGACCATGTGTTGAAAGAGGAAGACGACTATTGGAGAAAGGATGGATTGAATTTTATGCAACCGAGAGCAATCATCAACCTACTGGAATCGTCCGACACAGATTAAGGTCTGAGCAGAGTATGCCCTGGCCATCCTCACTGTCAGCCCTACACAGATTGGAAGACTTAAAAGGTACAAAACGAAGCCATGCGCATCATTTTGGGCTGCACGAAAGACACCAGCTGTGTATCAATGAGATACCTCCTTGACTTCCCGACAATGGAACACAGGATCAAGATCTGGAGAGCTCGTGCATTCTTAAAAATAAGTGCAGATGAGCAGCACCTCTGCATGACGCTATATTCAGAGAAAAGGGTGACAGGCTAAAGAGAGGCAAATCATGGATTGGTCGGGCGGAAGATGTCGTCACACAGGTCTGCAGTCTTACCAGTATCAACCCCGGCAAGGAATGGGTGCCGGTGCCTCCAGCTTTTAAGTGCACTTCCTCCTGCATTATCACACTCGACAGACGGTGCAGAGAGCAGAACCCTGTCGCTGTCAATGCAGAAGTCAACGCGCTCATCTATGAACACTCATATAGCCCCAAAGTGTTCATATATACAGATGGATCTGTTGTAAAGCATCACAGAAGTGCTTGGGCATTTACAGCCCATTCAGCGGGCCGAACCGTTCAAGAATCCAGTGGTGCCCACTCTATGACCTCGAGAAGCATGACGATGGAGGTGATGGCAGTTACACAGGCTTTTATATGGCTGGAATCACAGCATTATACCAATGTGTGTGTACTAAGTGACTCAATGAGCATGATTCAGAAGATCGAAGCTGGATCTGTACGTAGACGGTGGACTGAGTCGCTGCGGAAGTCTGTTGTTCGTAAAGTCACCTTCATCTTCGTCTCGGGACATGAGGGAGTCGAGGGAAATGAACTGGCTGGCTCTGCACCCCCTGTAGATGGCCAGCCCATGGATCGTGCCGATGTTATTAACGTCCTTAAAGATATGGCGAGAACAGAGGACTTTGACGTCAGTGAATCCACATCGCTGTCCAGGATGAAAGACTTGGGAGTAAGAATTCGGCACGGCCAGATGCGAGAGGTACATCGGGAAAACAAGGCGCCTCGTCAACCAACACGGAACTGGCACTATTAGCCACCGGACGCTGATGCATATGCTGGAGGAGGGGGGGAGGATCTGAGCACCTATGGACATGTCCGGAGTGCAATGAAGATTCCCCAATTGATAATTGATAACTGAAGAAACAAGAAGAAAATGAAAAATAAGGTAAGAAATATATTCCTTCTACTTTCCTGTTAATTTACAAATTATTTACCCCGTGCCTCTGTAAATTCTCTGTCTTTACTAATATTACACATTGCACCCCTCTCGAGATTCTCCGTGGTGAAGTGGTCAAGCCGTCTGACTCGGGCTCCGAAGGTTGTATGTTCGATTCCGGGCCGCGTCCTTCATTTCACGAGTGCATTTTTTCGGAGACTCCCGAGGGTCGTCGCTGGAGCTACGGAGTTCGTGCTTTGTGCGACGCTTTCCGCGCTGCGGAAAGAAACAGAGCCATATGGGATAAACACCCGGTGCAATGCAGCCGACCCTGTCGATTTTAAGCTAATTCTTTCATTGCACCCACTCTCATCCGAATCCGGATACGCCTTTGTGTGTCGACAGAATTGACATGTCTCACATTACCGTAAAAATAACTTCGTTAGCGAGAAATCACTAGTTGTTCAGCAAAAGATCAAAGGAATGTCGCTGCTTTCAATGATTTAAGTTGTTTTTGGACCTTTCAAAGACATATTCCTTGGGTGGGGGTAAATATAAGACGGCTGGAAAAATTTCATAACGATGCAACAGACAGTTTTAAAAATAATTGATCGTGAATGAAGGCAACCAAATGTGGACATACTATAACTGGTACTGTGATGTTATGAACATATGCACTGAACGACAGACGCACAAACGAACGCCATTATACATAAGTGCATTGCGATACAAACAAAAATATACGTTACTTTAAAGAGATATTAATTGTGTCACAGACAAATACACACTTATGTACATTTGTGCTGTTACACACAGAGAAACGATGCTATGTGAATGTGTATCTGTCAACAACTCATGTGTCAGGCATCATCGGATTACTTCTTCCACACCACACAAGAAACTTGCAAGTCGTGTGAAAGGAATTGAATGGTACATTTTATTGCCGTTGGCTCTTTACAAGTACATACCAGTCACTAACAAACCACACACAAAGCCACAGAATTGCCTATCACTAGTTTCCTAAACCCTATTGCTAATCTCTATCTATTTGGTTACACAAAACTCCTATCAATATCTAACGATCTGCTCTCTACAATGTCAGTCCCCCGTCTGACTAATTGGCTCGCCTCGTTACACACCACGCGGAAGGACCTTGACACGTCCTTCGGCTTTCTGCGTGCCGTGATGCTTGGCACGCTTACATTAGCTGTCTCTTGGTTGAGTTGCAATCGTGGCTATTATGTAGGCGTGATTCTGTCGTGACCAGAGTGCTGACTATCTGGTCAACGTCTCCGTGTCTCATGAGAGAACTAGTTAATAGTCCCCTATTCTCTCACCTACCCTGCCCCTATATCGGGGCACTGCATAACCTCTATTCTATTTGAGGTTGACCACTCTTCCCGTTGGTGTTCTATCTTGGGGCAGACCTCCGGCCCTTATAACGCAGTCTTTGACACACACCCTCCCCTCCTGTGTTGCGTCATCAACTTTGAGTCATTGGTTGTGACGCTAGAGGATTCCAAAAAAATTAGTGTCTCTAATTTTTGTCAAAGACTGTAGATAACCTGGCTTTGGGTAACTACATAGACTTCTACTGACTAATGTCACAATGTAGTATCACTTTACTTGGCTACTGGCAATCGCCACAAACTTGTCTGGTTGGCGTGAGCCCTCTTCTCAATCGCAATATTATATTAATTAGAGGTATGTCTGAACCGGACCGTTGTCTTATAAGACCTGCCCTCCAATAGTAAATTAACTTACTACCCATACAAAGTTGACTTTCTTAGGGTCAACACATGAATTGCTTCATGTCCCCCATATAATATTAAACAACCATTACCCAAGCTGTGTGCGACAGGCTTTACCTATCTCGCTTCCGCGTGTAAAGTATATCTTTCACTGTTAAGTTAGTGTTTCGTTGTCTATTATGTCCCCTGACCCGGAGTTATCTCCCTAAAGATCTACAAAATATGTATGCAATTTATATGTTTGTTTTTCTGGTTGTTTGCGTGTTTGGATGTAATTACTAATATAGTCTACCTTCTAACATGTATATCTATCCATCATGTGTATGTAAGTTAGTTTTTCAAGTGCCATAATTCGGTTAAATGCGGCCACAAACAAGTGTATAACACTAATTCGTGACTACGTTTCCGTCTTATGAGACTTAAAATACTTTAGCTAAGATCTAAACTAAACTACACACAACACATTCACCACAGCACATTTTCAACATTGAAAGCATACATTTGACGCAGACAAAAAATAAAAAGTCGCGTTGAGCGCCAGAAAAGTCCGCTGACCGATCTCGCTCTCTCCTGTATAATTTACATTCGCTCTCACTTTCACACTTCTGTCATCCATATTTCATTTTCACACTTCTGTCACATATCTTTCACTTTCACACTTATGTCACACATCTTTCACCCTCCCAATTATTTAAAAACCTTGGAGTGACACTGTACAAGTTCGGCTCAGTTTGAGAAAGTTGAGCTCAATGACTGTGCGTAAATCGCTGCACGAGTCATATATATACAACATATTTACATGTAAGTACAAAGGGTTGATGGTTTATACCCTTGGTCTTATGACCAACTATATTTTACTGTAATCATACTCTAACTACTGACACTACTACTACTTCTATAAATGTGTATTTAATGTGTTAACTATTTTAATCTATTTTGCCACATTAATCCTAAGATATGCTTACATTAATACTAATATTTATTTAATTTAAGGGATGTAATCTAATTATTTAAAATGAAATTGATGTGAGATGAGTTATGTAACTTTCTGACATGGGTACTGTGAAATGTAATGAATTATGTACCTTTCTAAAATGGGTAATGTGAAATGTAATGACTTATGTACCTTTCTAAATTGGGTAATGTGAAAATAAATTATGTACCTTTCTAACATGGGTAATTTGAAATATGACAAAATTATAACTGATGTTTTTAATTGAACAAAAAAAATATGACTGATATTCTTAATCTAAATGGTGTAAATGATGTATATTTAATTGTCTACATTTTATCCTATTATGGCGTAAATTAATCATAATAATAACTGATCATGTTTGTTAAATGGAATGGTTCATTAAGATGGAATGAAACCAACTGAAATGAAACAAAGTGGAATGCAATAAATTAAATGGTACTATCCCTATCTAAACTACTATCTATTCTACTTTTAGGGTAAGTAGGTGGGTAAAGTAATCATTTATGTAAACTACTAAAAAAAAAATGAAAACTATTTTATTTCCTAACTCTAAGTGTAAATTACAGTTACCTATTCTACCTATAATTTATCACACTATTAAAATATTATAATACATATCACAATAAGTATTTATATACATAGTATTTAAACACCCCAGGTTAGTTGTTGCCCCAATGTTCAGAAATTGCTTTCATTGGCATACTGTATAATTACATTTGTCCTGGGTATATTAAATACAATACACAGTCATACTTGTGTCCTATGGGTATGTGTCGTAGACCAGTATTTTTAGTGTCTGTATTTATGGACTGTTCTGACACTGTTTTTCTCTGCTTAAGACAAATGATTCACCGGACACATGTGGAGCTTCGTAAATAACGCACTGTTCCAGTTCACACGGTGATATATTTGTTATTCGGAGCACACAGTTCTTCTGTTGATGTCTACGGACACATGGTAGATCACTGTTCTTAGTACCTAGTGTAGCTTATAATGTCTATGTATTCATACAATATTTTACATAGAATATTATACTGTACTAATTTAACAATTATTACTCTATACACTTATTTGGAATCTCTGGTATTTCTACCTCAGATGGTCGACTAAGGGTATCAGCCAGAATGTTGTCCTTATAGTATTAGCGACCAACTGTATATACGGTCATTCAGATGCACGGCACTTTGTATGACCGTGATCGGGGAGTTGTCAGTCTGGACAATGCAGTGAACATCCGCCAGAAATCGATGGCGCTTCCTCACCGCATAGATGACGCTTAGGGCTTTTCAACTCTGATATGGAATATCTAGACTCAGCAGGTGTGATCTTACGGCTCACGTCGCAAATCGGATGGAAGATGCCATCATAAAATTGGCCTAGTACTGCAGCGCTGGAGATTCTGCTGGCATCTATCCTAAGATAATAAACGAGCCTAGGATTAGGCAAGCGGAAGATTGTTACATTGATAAAAAGGATTTTCAATTTTGACAATGCAGAAATTAATAATGCATCTTTGACATTTCATTTACAGCAGCTTTTAAAACATTGGAAAATACAATTGTAATTTCTGAGTAATTTACTAATCCCAAAAGGCTTCTGACCTGCTTCTTTCTGGTAGGCATGGTCTGATTCATATTTTTTTTGTAATGATTCTCTTGTCAGTTTTAAGTTGACCTTGTGAAATAACCTGACCCAAAAACTCAATTTATTTTAGGCCCAAATTCAACTTTGCTCGGTTTGACAGTGAGACCGAAGAGTCGCAACCTGTCAAAGACATGTTTTAGTTTCAGTCAGTGTGTTGTCCAGTCATCAGTATGGAAACATATATCATGCGTATTCTGTAAGCTCACTGAATGTATGCATCTTGTCGGATTTGCCAGTCCCGCTAACTAGTGTAGTTGCGCTATGTATGTCTGTCGTCTTATTATTAGGTGTGGGTGCACTGTGTTCGTCTGTCTCTACTCCTGTCTCTTGTCTTGAAAAGTAAGGTTTCAGCATGTTGACATGGAATATCTTTAAGTGTCCGTTTATTGATATTTCATAGTCAACATTTGAAAATCCTACGTACCACCTTGAATGGTCCTTGCCATTTTATTTGTCTGGAAGTAACTGAAGTATGTTTTGATCTGGTTTACGACCAATTGTTCAAGCACCCTTGTTTGTGTATTGGTAAATTTGACCCTCCCTCTCAAAGGTCTAGAAGCCAGTGTAGAAGGTTGTACTTCAGCTGTAGGATGTTTACCCTTACGTACTAATTGTTGACAGACATTACAAGAACGATGAGATAATTTTATATCATTCCAAAACCCTGGCCAATGAAAATGAGCCTGAAATCTAGCCCTGGTTTTGTCGTATGCCAGGTGACCAGCAAGCGGTGACTCATGTGCCGTTTTCTGCACAGTTAGGCGGTGTTGTACAGGTCGCATCGTTTGCTGATTCTCATGGTTATCAGTTGTAAAATATCTAGTAAAGAACGCCATTATTAGGTTTAAAGAACCATGAGACATTTTTGGTCACTTTGGCTCTTTCCTTCAATAGGTTTAAATATGGAGACACACTAGGATCAGCTTTCTGCTGTTCTATGAATTTATGTATGTTGGTATCATCTGTGCCAGTTGGAGAAAGCAACAGTAGTCTCTCATCTTGTAGTGTGTCTTGATGTTTTACAGTGTCTGCTCTTGTTGTTGCATTAGCTGCATTTAATCTTTCCCATGCAGCTATTTCATCGCTAGTACATTGTTTCAGTTGGGGTAAGCAACCCAAAATTAAGTCAGTACAAGGGTTGTCAAGTATTGCACAAGTAAAGGTACCAGAAAGGAAAGGAGTGTTAATACGGGCTTTGGCCAAAGGGTAAATTTCAATGTTACCCGAAAAGGTTCGGCATTTGACAGAGTCGCCTGTATAATCACCTGGACTCACTAGATTCTTTCTAAGACCAATAAGGGTGCTGCCGCTGTCCAGCAAACATTGGCATGGTGTATCATTGACCATTGCATTGTGGAACAACCAAAATTGCCTCTGGAGGCTAAGGCTGCATTTACACTCTCAGTTGAGCATGGTACTGTATGTCCACATTCTAATTTTGCGTCTGCATGAAATTGGTGACATCGCTCACAACTGTCAAAACTTAACATATCGTTTACACAACATACATCTTCAGATTGACTAAAAGGTAATACATTTTCAACTGCACACTCAGTCTCTCTATTACTAACAGAAGATGTATCAATCAACATAGCATTGTTGGCTTTCATACGTTGGCGGCCCAGGCACTTATTTGAATAATGGCCATAGCTGGAACAAAAGAAGCATTTGATTGCACGCCTGTATGCAGATCTTTTGTTTTGTTGCTTCTTAATAACATTTTCAAGATGCGCCGGATAATTTGGCGATTTGTCACACATAGAAGAAGTGTCATGAAAAAATTGACAGTAGATGCATTTTGACACTTCCCTATCTTTCTTGTTGACTTTATGAAGTGGTTTTCTATTCTTCTGATAGTTTTTTGGTTGGTCTTTCACACAAGAAGCTATCTCAGAGTCATTTGAGGTCTTAAAAATATCTCTGTTTGCAGAAAAATATGCCGAGCCTTTCTTTTCAAATTGCTGTATGTTCTCAATGTCTGACTGCTGCAAAAATTTAGCAAAAGGAGATGGTATAGTGGATATGACTTTATCCATGGCTATTAAATTTTTAAGTCTATCAAGTCTTTTCCTATGTTAGCTGCTTTAAGCCACCTATCTAGTACAATTTGAACATTTGAGACGTATCAATGAAAGTCTCACTAGGTTTAGGTTTTAAATTTGAGAACTGAACCTGATACCCAGGGGCATCAAGTAAAAAGTGTTGCATTATCCTATCATGTATGTATTGATAGTTAGATCTAAGATCAGATGGTATAGATTCTATCACTTTAAGGGGCTCACCACTCAGGTTCTTCATATAAATCATAGCCCACATCTCTATTGGAACTTTGTGATATTTAACTGATACTCGACATTTTCTGTCCAGGCTGATATGGAATCATCTTTACAATATGGTTTGATAATATTTTTGTATTTGTTGAACTTATTTTCTTCTTGTTGACTTTTAGTTAAGTGGCAGAGATTTCTGCGTGTGAGTCTACATCCATACCTTTCATCTTTAACTGTGTCTCTGATTCTACTTGAATTTGTTTTCCTTAACTCTTGCCATTTCATCTATCTCTTTTTGCTTTAGTTCTTTCTCCTGATCTAGTTGCTTTTGCTTTAATTCTAGTTCTTTGTGTTTAATCTCTATTTCTGTCTGTTTATTTATCTCAGCTAGTTCTAGCCATATGTTTTTGATGCTTTATTTCCATTTCTTTTCGTTTAGTTTCCAATTCGTGTTGTCTTTTTCGTGCATGTTCCTCTCTCTTCCGCATCCATTTTCGTGTGCGTTCCTCTCTCTCAGCATCCCATTTTCGTGTGCATTCCTATCTCTCAGCATCTTTTGCTTCTTTATATTTTTGATCAGAATACTTTTCTAATTCTTTTTCCTGTGTGTCCTAATGCTTTGCCTTCTCTTATAAAATCAAGTAACGTTGACATGTTGTTTGGTAATTATTTGAGCACTGCAAATTGTACTCTTTGTTTATAAACCTGAAAAATTTAGACCTGAAAAAACAGAGCACAAAAGTATGCTAATGCATCACAAGCTGAAAAAGAGATGCACTATTAATCACATTGCATGCCAAAAAATATTGAGTGTATCTCAACTTAATGTTCCCGAGAATCAGGGAACAACAATCCGGTAACACAGGTCACCTTTGTTTGCCACTTCAGCACAGACACACGTTTTCTAAATAGGTCACCTGTTTGGGACTTCGGCATACACACCAATCTTCTAGTCCGCTGTTGTTCACCCTGGTTTACAGAGCAGCAACAATTAACCAAATAGCAAACGACATGTTATTCGACAATTGAACAATGACAATGACATCCACAAAAAAAAAAAGAATATAGTTTACTTAATATTAAATTGTCAATGTCCTGTCTTCGTTCTAACTTATTTATGCCTTTCGTCACTAACCTAATTTAATCTATGCAAGTGTTGTGCAGACCAAGTTTTAAATTTTCATGACCGAAAGTAGTGCCCTCCTGACGGTAAACACAAGAAAAGTACGAAAAAAAATTCAATAACTGCTTTGAAATAATAAAAATATATTAATATTGTTTAAATAAACAAAAATATTCAATTACTAATTTAAATAAACAAATAATAGGTAATAAAGCAACGATTCAGGCGGGCAGCAGCTTACCGATTTTTAAAAATTCAGATGCTGATGCCAATGGGGGAACAAAGTTTTTTTAATCGTAACACGTCAGAGGCGCAGCGCTATTTTTAGCTTCCAAAAATCGATAATGTTGCTGGCTGTGTATCGCTCCGCCAAAACATTTGATAGTTATTCATAAAAAAATACATAATTACATGAATAATTACATGAATAAAAAAAGAAAAAAATAAAATCAATACTTACAACTTTGAAGAACACATGATTTAAGTATATAAAATTTTAGTAAACACAAAAAAACAAAATTTCGTCACGATAGGCACCGTTTCGTTAGCACTTGCCTAGTCTGCACACGTCATCGTCACTGACACAAAATTAAAATTTACTACTTCACTATTTGTAACCTTAGTCAGAGCCGTGGGTGAGTGTATTAGCTTGAACTTTCGTCCAAGCCACACTTCTGACACCACATTAATCCTTGCCTGTCAACAACTCATGTGTCAGGCATCATCGGATTACTTCTTCCACACCACACAAGAAACTTGCAAGTCGTGTGAAAGGAATTGAATGGTACATTTTATTGCCGTTGGCTCTTTACAAGTACATACCAGTCGCTATCAAACCACACACAAAGCTACAGAATTGCCTATCACTAGTTTCCTAAACCCTATTGCTAATCTCTATCTATTTGGTTACACAAAACTCCTATCAAAATCTAACGATCTGCTCTCTACAATGTCAGTCCCCGTCTGACTAGTTGGCTCGCTGGGTTTCACACCACGCGGAAGGACCTTGACCGCCCCTTTGGCTTTCTGCGTGCCGTGATGCTTTGGGACGCTTACATTAGTGTCTCTTGGTTGAGTTTCAATCGTGGCTATTATGTAGGGTGATTCTGTCGTGACCAGAGTGCTGACTATCTGGTCAACGTCTCCGTGTCTCATGAGAGAACTAGTTAAAAGTCCCCTATTCTCTCACCTACCCGCCCCTATATCGGGGGACTGCATAACCTCTATTCTATTTTAGGTTGACCACTCTTCCCCTTGGGGTTTTTATCTTGGGCAGACCTCCGCCCCTTTTAAGCAGTCTTTGACAGTATCGTAGCACGACAACATAACTCGAGGGGTGTACAATGTTTTTTAACTCAATACTATTTGGGTTAAAATGTTGACTTCTCTCTTTATTGGGGACTAAATTAACATTTGATCATGGGGCTGAATTTTGGTGTGAAATTTTCACCCTATTAAGTGTCCCCCCTTAGGGGGAAACCCTTTTCCCCCTTCAGATATTTTAAATTTTCCCTCCCCCAATCAAGGACCTAACGTCAACATTTTAGGAACTACCGGGGAATGGGTTGAACCCGCTAACTCGGGTCGAGACTCTTATCCGGGGGCTCGATCCCATTTGGCATATGTTTTTCCCAAAAAAATCAGTTGTAATTTTTTTATCATGGACTTTACATTTTCGTTTTCATTTCAGCCTACCAAGAATACACGACTGCTGGCCTACGATCCGGCGCAAAAAACCCCCATTTAGCCAATCAAACATCTGTGAACATCCAAAAAGTCCCCCCTGGCCAAAAGGATAAAACAAAAACAGACGCAGCTGAGTTACTCGGTGCTCAAGTGTCGCCGCATATGACAAGCACACTGCCAGAGCATATTGTCAGACATGAGGCGAGAAGCCTGAGACTCACGAACAACAGCAACAAACAACAAAAACAAAAATACACCAACAAAAACAACAGCAGTTATGGGACAATCGTGAAGGCAGATAAGAGGGATTCAACGCCAAGTAAAGTCCCACGGCAGCAGCAGCAAAAACCCAAAAGCAACAGCAACAACACCTGCAGTGTAAAAGGGAAATCTGTGGGGGCAGAACAAGAGCAAAACATACCCCGACAACTACGACGGCAAAGGGGGGCCGACCGCAGCAACAAGGAAGCGACCTCGCCAAAAAAAGCATATAAAACACATATTGAACAGACAAAAAGGGTACGATGTCTTTCCCCCACCACGACATCAGGAAAGCACAGACAACAACAACAAAAAAACAACAACCGGACAAAGACACCCTAAGGTGGTTTCAACCAGCATTGATGTTTTTTCTGAGAAAATGAAGAGGATAGTAAGTGGTTTTTAAATTTTTTTCTACCTGCTACTTTAGCTAGTCATGTTCAATGTCTACTTACTTCTATATCTACAGTATTTTGGTTTTTATAATTGTTAATTTAGCCAAAACTGTTTTTTATCAGTGTTTCTTTAATATCCTTGTTATATTTAAATTAATCGTCTGCGCTGTATACTCCTAGTAGATAGTTCGATCGTATCCTTGTTTCCTTCTAAAGGCTATACTTTTGTTCATACTGTTTTCTTCTTCTTCTTTTTCTTTTTCTTCTTCTTTTCTTCTTTTTCTTCTTTTCTCTTTTTCTTTAATTTGAACTTTCTCTCTATGCGTGTGTCCCTTTGTGGAGCGTATAGGCCAACATTATTTTTTTTTGTGAATTTATTGCACATTTCTGACATAAAAGCTTAATTGTCATGTTACCGTTCCCAGTAACATTCATCAGTATCTCATTTTAGTGTATTGACAAGGGTATTTTTAGCCCTTGTTTTCTATAAATCTGAACTTTGCTACTTGTTATCTTAGTGGAGTGGAAATTTTCCTCATCTTCTGATGGAAAAGTGCTCTATTCCCCTTGTTTATCCATCATTCATCATGTGCCATGCTTTACGTGGGCGGTCATATTCTGCCATCTCACTCGATCACCAGAGCCCTGGATCAGCCCCGTGTTCCGTCTCGACATGCCACGTGGCCAAGCCCCAGTATTTACTTCTCGGTTTTCCCCCTTGGTCTGTTCCCCTCGATCTTCCCATTTGCCCCACCAATTTTCTCCAAGTCATTCTTCTCATAACATGCCCAAATATTTTGACTGTCTACGTCTAATGTCTTAATCAGTTTACGATCTTATTTTTTCTTGAGGACCTCTTTGGTTTTTCTGTCTGCCACGGTATCTTTGCTTTTTCCTCAAAAACCACATTTCCACAACCACAGCTTTTTCTCAGTTACTGCTTATTGTCTACGCTTCACATCCATAAAAAGCCGGGTTCTAGTAGCACCTCAATACTCTTTTTTCTCGTTTAATTGATATCTTCTTGGTTCTATACTTCCTTCTTTCACATCGCTTTTCTTCATCTTTAGTTTTCTATGCTAGGCTGATGTAGTGTTAAACCTTCCCTTTTTGCCATTTACAGCTTCTTCTTTCCCCAAATTTTGTTGTAATGTTAAAGGATCACGTATTACATAAAACCCCTTTTGGGTTTTTCTGATACACTTTTTCTTTCTGTCTTCATATCTGTAAAAAGCTATTTGTTTCTCTTTATGTTTTTCTGTCATAACATTTCTGCTGCACTTTTCAAGTCTCGTCTCTGCTTGATTTTACTTTAGACTTTTCCCGTTTCAGCCGACTTTTTCTTTGCTCCATTTTTAGATTCAGGAGACTCCATGTATTCCCTTTTCTGATATTTTTTGTTTATTAGTCTTACATTGGGCCAGGGGGCTGTCTTAGTAATGTTCTCCCATGTAGTTTTTTTTTTTTTTCTTCGTGCTAATTTATTCCCGTGTTCTTTCTCTTATATCAAGCATTATCCCCCTTACCCCAGGAAGGGGGTGCTGTCTCCAAGCTGGGAAAATGTTTTCATTGTTGATGGCAATTTATATGTTGAACATTGGATCTGTCCTCTGTTTTTTATTTGCAAAGTCTGCAAACTTATTTTACGTTACTTTTACCTTTTAGACCCTTAAACCTCTGATACAGGGGTATGTTAGTCTTTTACATGTGTATGTTTATTGCGGACGCTGCAATCTTTTATCTTGCTTGGGTTTGCAACATGTATCTTTCTCAGTTTGTAATAATGTTTTCCTACTGCTATATTTATTATCCGTTTTCCCTTTGGGTTTTTTGGACTGTGATTATTTTGTGAAGTGTGACTTAGCTGTTTTTTCCCCATGCTGCAACCCCGATTCAGGACGGGCCTCACTCGCTAATATGCGTATAATGGGGGATTCAAATGAAATTTTTAAAAATGTGATAAAATAACAAAACCATGCCATGGTAGTGAAACCCTGTAAATATTGTTTTTAAGGATGCCGAGAGTGTTAAGCAGTGACACCACGGTACGGGCCCACACAAGGGCGTCATAAAGACAGTTTAAATATGGCCGCCCTACTTTTACATGCCCCAAAAGAGGAGCACGTTCTATTATCCGTTTTTTTTTTTAAAAACCAGTATATATAAAATTTCATTGGCGAATAAAGTCCCAGTATTTTGATGCATGCCTGACGTCTAGAAATTGTATGGTGGAGTAGGAAGTTTAAAAACGGCGGGACTTCTGTAAAGATGTTCACCCCCGGGGTCAGACACACGAGTAATGATCCTAGAGTGGTTACACACCGCCCAAGAGCTTTTTCTTCTACGGGAACCCAAAGCACTTTATCTGCGCGGGAAAGGGAGTGGTATTACATCAAAAAAAAGTTCTTTTCTTTTTAACATATTCAACAATATACACACACACACACACACACCAACACACACACACACACAACACACACACACCCCACACCCCCCACACACAAAACACACCACACACAACCACACACACAACACACACCACACCACACACACACACCCCACACACCAACCACACACACACCACACACACACCCCACAACACACACCACACAACCACACACACACACACCACACCACACACACCACACACACCACACACACACACACACACCCAACCCCCACCCACCCACCCCCCACCCACCCACCCACCCCCCCACCCCCCACCCACCCACCCACCCACCCACCCCCCCCCCCCCCCCCCCCCACCACCCACACACACACACACACACACACACACACCCCACACACCCCAAAACACTCACAATTACAGTTTTTAATTTGAAGCCCCCTCGTAAAAGTCTTTGTGAGGTTCGCCCTTTTATTCGAAGGAAAGGGGTCTCCGTACAGAGAGGTTCTACCGTCCCTAGTGCTCGGGGGTCTGGTTCTTTTTCAGACCCATCATTCAGTTTTTGAGGGTGTTTATGGGGACTTGGGTTGCATTCACCCCAGTTTTTGTTGACTGTTCTTCATTTTTCTGGGTAACTTTACCTTTCTCTTTAAGTAACAAGGGCAAACAGTGAGCGGAACTTTGCCTAAAAGCAACATTTGCTTGATTGTAATGACCTACAAAGGACGTGCAACACTTAAAAAAAAAAATTACCATTTTTTCTGAACGAGACGTCAAGCTGTTATTTATTAGTCGAGGTCCAACTTCACGGCAACGGGTCCTCCCCATTTTCTCCTTTCCTGTCCCAATGAATGTCACAAAAAACGCTCCCCCTGTCCAGTGTGAAAAGGGGAATAGGCGGGGTTCGGCAATCCAACAGCCGCAAGGTACACTGTGCAGAATGCCACAAAAAATTTAAACCACGAAAGCTACAGTTCATCGTGAATGACTCGACAGTCACCAGAAAGACCCATTGACCCGGATTTTCTCAGATGGTCGGGCTTTTACCACGGGGCCCGCCGAAAGGTCGCATAAAGCACGAACCCCCGCAGCTCAGCGCCGACTCCCGGGGGTCTCCTGAAAAATGCACTCGTGAACCGAAAAGGCAATCAATCAATTCAGCAACAGCCGGGAGCCATTTTCTGAACATGCAGTCACTGTCGACAGATGTAAAAACATTCCCCCCGAATTTCACAGTCCAGTGTCGCCCACGACTTATTCAGTAAGGCGACGGGAAACCCGAAATCAACCCGCATGTACACTGATATTTTTGTGACATGAACCAACTATGCCGCCGTCAACAGAGAAAGTTTTTAGTCCCCAATTCTGACTCCCGTCTTTTAAGTGTCCTCTACTTCTACCGGCTATGTTATATATTTGTGTCTCCCACTTTCAAACATCCCACGCCTCTTACGTGAAAAACCTTACGAGATTTTCTTGTGGGCCCTTGTTCTGTTTTAGGTCTAAAGGGTAAACCCGCTGTCCTTGCGCACAGAGTTTCCGGGTGAGCGTGAAGGTCTGGTGGGGAAACTGCTGATACCTCCTCACAGAACAGATGCTTCAGGGGTCAGAAAGGTAAGAGTGCTTGTTGTTTATTTATTTAAATCATCCCTCCTCACGAACAGGTGCTTTAGCGGTCAGTAAGGTAGGAGTGCCTTTTGATATTTTACCTGATAATCCTTGCCGCCCAAAAATAGGGGCTACAAAAAAAAACTCGACCAACACTAAACCATTACTTAAGTTCTTTTGAACGGGCTTTTGCTTTTTAAACCCTACTCTGCATCGTTTTTTTTTTTAGCAGTCCACCAAAACGGATAAAAACCATAAAAATGATTTGAGGAAACAGAAAAAATTGTTATGGGCCCACTGAAAATAGAAACTATCTTAAATGCTTAGTGACAGTTGGCGAGATTGGGGAGAATTTTGGAAGGTCAAGGCCCGAGAAATACAATTTTGAATGGCTAGGTATGGGGCATGATTGAGTGAAGAAATCACAGCTGATCCAAGACTAATTTTGATCCCGAGAGATTGCGAGCCATGATCATCCCTCTTATCGGCATGGCATAAGATGATGATGACAATCACTATCATCGACGCCATGCCAGCTGGGGTAGGCGTTCATGGGCTCTCCCCATATTTCAGTCT
Source organism: Cepaea nemoralis (assembly GCA_014155875.1). Taxonomy (NCBI): domain Eukaryota; kingdom Metazoa; phylum Mollusca; class Gastropoda; order Stylommatophora; family Helicidae; genus Cepaea; species Cepaea nemoralis. Next base: position 20,374 of record JACEFZ010022464.1, on the reverse strand, counting down.
TTGGGGTTCTGAATTAATTATGCTGATATATTCCTCTATGCCACCGACACAATCCCTCCGATGTCTTAATAAAAAAAAATCGATGCTGGATGGTTGTGTTGTGGCATAGAGGAATATCATCAGCATAAATTTAATTTAAACACCAAAAAATGCCTCTCATCCCTTCAAATTTCCAGTCGTCCGATGTTTTTCCCGTGCCTCTCTTTTCATCACATGACCAAAGAAATGGTTTCTTGAGCACCGCCCAACATTCGGCCCTTTAAAAGAAAGCAGGTAGTTCCGTCTACTGTCATACAGTAGCTCAGTCATATCTAACACCCCAAAATTTTTGGGGCTAAAAAGAAAGGGAGGGAGTACCCTCTAATGTCATGATTGATTGATTGATTGATTTAGGAATCGACATCACAGCATTCGGGCATTCCCATAAGTGCTCCGTCCCCATCCTCAGCAGCAAGCGAAGAGTTCCAACACTAATAGTACCAGTAGCAAACTGATTTAAGTACCTGGGCCCTTTTCCCCTGAGCGTTGGGGGCGTCGGCCCTATCCCTTCGTCCTCCTCGTTGTCTCATTCTTTCCAGACCATGGTAATCCCTTTTTCCTCCGAGGTGTGCAGTGCTCCCACAAGGCCGCAACCACGTCTGCCTTGTCGTGCTCAGTACTCCAGTAATTTTTACAGAGCCACCCAAATCTGTCCGCCTGTTCTTTTCCCAAAGCACCCCGGCATCCCCCGGAGAAAAGATACAGGCGATGCTTGTCCCCCCGTGACCTCCAAAGCGAAGAAAGGGCCCTCCGCACGAAGTCTGCCCGTCCTCCCCCTCGTCAGCATGCTTTCTGAGTCAGTTACAATCACGATGGGGTTTTGTGTCGGATTTTCCATCCAAACGGGGCCGCAGTGACTGCCATATTTCCTTTTTACTCTACTGATATGTTATCTCAGTCGTCTGAGTATGGCTGGCCGCCCGAATAAAACATATATATATATATTAAAATATATAATATATATATATAAAAATTTTATAATAGTAAAAAAGTTTTGCGGCCAGCCATACTCAGGACATGACCTGAGATAACATATGACAGTAGACGTAAGAATGGAAATATAGGCAGTCACTGCGGCTCTCCGCTGGATGGAGAATACGACACACACACACATCGTGATTGTAACTGACTCAGAAAGCATGCTGACGAGGGTGAGGACGGGCAGACTTCGTGCGGAGTGGCTTGCTTCGCTTCGGAGGTCACGGGTGACAAGCATCGCCTGTATCTTTTCTCCGGGGCATGCCGGTGTGCTGGAAATGAACAGGCGGACAGATTGGCTGTCTCTGTAAAACTTACTGGAGTACTGATGCACGACAAGGCAGACGTGGTTGCGGCCTTGTGGGAGCACGTGCACACCTCGGAGGAGTAAATGGATTACCATGGTCTGGCAAGAATGAGACAACGAGGAGTGACGAAGGGATATGGCCGACGCTCAACGCTCAGAGGAAAGGCGAGGCGGACTTATAATCAGATTGCTACTGGTACTATTAGTGTTGGAACTCTTCGCTTGCTGCTGAGGATGGGGACGGAGCACTTATGGGAATGCCCCGAATGCTGTGATGTCGATTCCTAAATCAATCAATCAATCAATCATGACAGTAGACGGTACTACCTGCTTTCTGTTAGCGCCAAATATTGGGTGTTAGATATGACTGAGCTACTGTATGACAGTAGACGGTACTACCTGCTTTCTGTTAGCGCCGAATGTTGGGCGGTGCTCAAGAAACCATTTCTTTGGTCATGTGATGAGAAGAGAGGCACTGGAAAACATCGTGACGACTGGATAGATTGAAGGGATGAGAGGCAGTTTTTGGTGTTCTGAATTAATTATGCTGATGATATTCCTCTATGCCACCGACACAATCCATCCAGCATCGACTTTTTTTTTATTAAGACGATGCTGGATGGATTGTGTCGGTGGCATAGAGGAATATCATCAGCATAATTAATTCAGAACACCAAAGACTGAAATATGTGGAGAGACATGAACGCCTACGCCAGCTGGCATGGCGCTCGATGATAGTGATTGTCATCATCATCTTATGCCATGCCGATAAGCAAGGATGATCATGGCTCGCAATCTCTCTGGATCACAATAGTCTTGGATCAGCTGTGATTTCTTCACTCAATCATGCCACATACCTAGCCATTCAGAATTGTATTTCTCTGCCTTGACCTTCCTAAATTCTCACCAATCTCGCCAACTGTCACTAAGCATTGAAGATAGTTTCTATTTACAGTGTGCCCATAACAATTTTGACTGTTTGCCTCAAATCATTCTATGGTTTTCATCCGTTTCTGGTAGGACTGCTAAAATAAAACGATGCAGAGTAGGTTTAAATAGCAAATGCCCGTTCAAAAGAACTTAAGTAATGGTTGAGTGTTGGTCGAGTTTTTATTGTAGCACTAGTTTGGTCGGCAAGGATTATCAGGTAAAGTATCAACAGGCACTCCTACCTTACTGACCGCTAAAGCACCTGTTCTGTGAGGAGGGATGATCAAATAAATAATCAACAAGCACTCTTACCTTTCTGACCGCTGAAGCATCTGTTCTGTGAGGAGGTATCAGACAGTTTCCTCACCAGACTCTTCACGCTCACCCGGAAACTCTGTGCGTCAAGGACAGCGGACTTGACCTTGAGACCTAGAAACAGAACAAGACCCACAAGAAGATCTCGTACAGGTTTCTCACGTAAGAGGCGTGTGGATGTTTGAAAGTGGCAGACACAAATATATAACATAGCCGGTAGAAGTAGAGGACACTTAAAGACCGGGAGGTCAGAATTCGGGACTGAAAACTTTCTCTGTTGACGGCGGCATAGTTGGTTCATGTCACACAACTATCAGTTGTACATGCAGGTTGACTTCTGGTTCCGTCGCCCTGCTACTGAATAAGTGCGTGGGCGACACTGTGAGCTGTGAAATTCGCGGGGAATGCTTTTACATCTGTCTTGTACAGTGACCTGCATGTTCAGAACAATGGCTACCGGCTGTTGCTGAATTGATTGATTTGCCTTTTCGGTTCACGAGTGCATTTTTCAGGAGACTCCCGGGAGTCGGCGCTGAAGCTGCGGAGTTCGTGCTTTATGCGACACTTTCGGCGGGTCGCCCTGTGGTAAAAGACCGAGCCATCTGAGAAAATCCGGGTCAATGAGGTCTTTCTGGTGACTGTCGAGTCCATTCACGATGAACTGTAGCTTTCGTGGATTAATTTTTTGTTGGCATTCTGCACAGTGTACCTGTGCGGGCTGTTGGATTGCCGAGACTCCTGCCTATTCCACTTTTCACACTGGACAGTGGGGAGCGTTTTGTGTGACATTCATTGGCACAGGAACGGAGAATAATGGGGAGGACCCGTTGCCGTGAAGTTGGAACCTCGACTAAGTAACTAACAGCTTGACGTCTCGTTCAGAAAACAATGGTAATTTTTTTTTTTAAGTGTTGCACGTCCTTTGTAGGTCATTACAATCAAGCAAATGTTGCTTTTCTAGGCAATGTTCCGCTCACTAGTTTGCCATTGCTTACTTAACGAGAAAGGTAAAGTTACCTAGTAAACTGAAGAACAGTCAACAAATACTGGGGTTGAATGCAACCACCAGATGTCTCCTATAAAGCTACCCTCAAAAACTGAATGATGGTGTCTGAAAACGAACCCATGACCCCTTGAGCACTAGGTTGACGGTAGAACCTCTCTGCTACGGAGACCCCTTTTCCTTCGAATAAAAAGACGAACCTCACAAAGACTTATACGAGGGGGCTTCAAATTAAATCTGTAATGTGTGAGTGTGTGTGTGTGTGTGTGTGTGTGTGTGTGTGTGTGTGTGTGTGTGGGTGGGTGGGTGGGTGGGTGGGTGGGTGGGTGGGTGGGTGGGTGGGTGGGTGGGTGGGTGGGTGGGTGGGTGGGTGGTGGGTGGGTGGGTGGGTGGGTGGGTGTGGGTGTGTGTGTGTGTGTGTGTGTGTGTGTGTGTGTGTGTGTGTGTGTGTGTGTGTGTGTGTGTGTGTGTGTGTGTGTGTGTGTGTGTGTGTGTGTGTGTGTGTGTGTGTGTGTGTGTGTGTGTGTGTGTGTGTGTGGTGTGTGTGTGTGTGTGTGTGTGTGTGTGTGTGTGTGTGTGTGTGTGTGTGTGTGTGGTGTGTGTGTGTGTGTGTGTGTGTGTGTGTGTGTGTGTGTGTGTGTGTGTGTGTGTGTGTGTGTGTGATATATTGTTGAATATGTTAAAAAGTAAAGAACATTTTTTGATGTAATCACCACTGCCTTCCGCGCAGATAAAGTGCTTGGATTCCTGTAGAAGAAAATGCTCTTGGTCGCGTGTGTAACCACTCTAGGATCATTACTCGGTGTGTCTGACCCGGTGGTGAACAGTCTGTCACAGAAGTCCCGCCGTTTTTAAACTTCCTACTCCACTCATACAATTGCTAGACTGTCAGGCATGCATCAATATACTGGACCTTTATTCGCCAATGAATTTTGATATATCACTGGCTTTTTAAAAAAAAAAAACGGATAATAGAACGCTGCTCCTCTTTGGTGCATGTCAAAAGTAGGGCGGCCATATTTAAACTGTCTTTATGACGCCATTGTGTTCGCCTGTACCGTGGTGTCACGTGCTTAACACTCTCGGCATCCTTAACAACAATATTGACAGGTTACACTACCATGGCATGGTTATTGTTATTTTTATCACAGTTTTAAAGATTTCATTTGAATCCCCCATTATACGCATATTAGACGAGTGAGGCCAGTCCTTGAATCCGGTGTTGCAGCATGGGAAACAACAGCTAAGTCACACCTTCACAAAATAATCACAGTCCAAAACCAAGGAATACGGATAATAAATAGTAGCAGTCAAGAAAACATCTATTAGCAAACTGAGAAAGACTACATGTTTGCAACCTAAGCAAGATAAAAGAGTTAGCAGCGTCCCGCAATAAACATACACATGTAAAAGACTAACATACCATCCATGTATCAGAGGTTTAATGGTCTTAAAAGGTAAAAGTAACGTAAAATAAGTTTGCAGACTTTGCAAATAAGAAACATGAGGACAGATCCAATGTTCAACATATAAATTGCCATCAACAATGAAAACATATTCCCAGCTTGGAGACAGCACCGCCTTCCTGAGGTGATAGGGGGATAATGCTTGATATTAAGAGAAAGAACACCGGGAATGAATTAGCACGAAGAAAAACAACCAAAACTACATAGGAGAACATTACTAAGACAGCACCCTGGCCCGAGCATGTAACGACTAATCAACAAAACAATATTCAGATAATGGAGATACATGGAGTCTCCTGAATCTAAGAAATGGAGCAAAGAAGACAGTCGGCTGAAACTGGAAAGTTCTCAAGTAAAATCAGAGCAGAGACAGAGACCTTGAAAAGTGCAGCAGAAATGTTATTGACAGAGAAACATAAAGAGAAACAAATAGCCTTCTTTACAGATATGAAGACAGAAAGAAGAAGTGTATCAGAAAACCAAAGGGTTGTATGTAATACAGTGAGTCCTTTAACATTACAACAAATTTGGGAATGAAGAAGCTGATAAATTGGCAAAGGAAGGTTGAACACTACATCAGCCTAGCATAGATATAACTAATGATGAAGAAAAGCGATGTGAAAGAAGGAAGTATAGAACCAAGAAGATATCAATTGAAACGAGAAAAAAGAGTATTGAGGTGCTACATAGAACCTGTGCTTTTGTATGGATGTGAAGCGTAGACAATAAGCAGTCAAGCTGAGAAACAGCTGATGGTTGTGGAAATGTGGTTTCTGAGGAAAATGCAAAGAATACCGTGGACAGACAGAAAAACCAATGAGCAAGTCCTTCAAGAAACAAATGAAGATCGTAAACTGATTAGAGACATTAGACGTAGACAGTCAAAATATTTTGGGCATGTTATGAGAAGAAATGACTTGGAGAACTTGGTGACAACTGGCAAGATCGAGGGGAACAGACCAAGGGGAAGACCGAGAAGTAAATACTTGGATGGCTTGGCCACGTGGCATGGTCGAGACAGGAACACGGAGCTGATCCACGACTCTGGTGATCGAGTGAGATGGCAGAATATGACCGCCCACGCTTAAAGGCATGGCACATGATGAATGGATGGATAGAACCAAGTGGGGAATCAGAGCACTTTTACCATCAGAAAGATGATGGAAATTACCAGCTCCACCTAAGATAACAAGTAGCAATGTTCAGACTTTGCATAGAACACAACAGGCTGAAATACCACTTGTTCAATACACTAAAGATATGAGATACTGATGAATGTTACTGTGGAACTGGTAACATGACAATTAAGCATTTATGTCAGTAATGTGCAATAAATTCACAAAACAGAAAATAATGTTGGCCTATACGCTCCACAAATGGACACACGCAGTAGAGATGTAAAGTTCAAATTAAAGAAGAAGAAGAAGAAGAAGAAGAAGAAGAAGAAGAAGAAGAAGAAGAAGAAGAAGAAGAAGAAACAGTATGAACTAAACGTATAGCAATTAGAAGGAAACAAGGATACGATCGAACTATCTACTAGGAGTATACAGCGCAGACGATTAATTTAAATATAACAAGGATATATAAAGAAACACTGATCAAACAGTATTGGCTAAATTAACAATTATGACAAACCAAATACTGTAGGATATAGAAGTAAGTAGACATTGAACATGACTAGCTCAAATGTAGCAGGTAGAACTAATTAAAACCACTTACTATCCTCTTCATTCTTCTCAGAACAAACATCAATGCTGGTTGCAACCACCTTAGGGTTGTCTTTGTCCGGTTGTTGTTGTTGTTTTTGTTGTTGTTGTTCTTGCTGCTTTTCCTGATGTCGTGGTAGGGGAAACTGACATCGTATCTGCTTCTGTTCTGCATTCAATATGTGTTCATTATACTGCTTTTGTTGGCGATGGTCGCTTCCTTGTTGCTGCGGTCGGCCCTCCTTCTGCCGTCGTAGTTGTCGGTGGTACTGTATCTGCTCTTGTTCTGCCTCCAACAGATGTTCCTTACACTGCAGGTGTTGTTGCTGTTGCTCTTGGTTTTGCTGCTGCTGCCGTGGTGACTTTACTTGGCGTTGAATCCACTCTTTATCTGCCTTCACGATTGTCCCCATAAGCTGCTGTTGTTGTTGTTGGTGATATTGTTGTTGTTGTTGTTGATGTTGCTGTTGTTCGTGAGTCTCAGGCTTCTCTGCCTCATGTCTGACAATATGCTCTGGCAGTGTGCTTGTCATATAGCGGCGACGACGTTGTAGCACCGAGTCAAGCTCAGCTGCGTCCTGTGTTTTGCTTTCATCCCTGTTGGCCAGCGGGGACTGTTGGATGTTCACAGATGTTTGATTGGCCTCAATGGTGGTGTTTGCGCCCGGACTCGTAGGGCCAGACACGTCGTTGTATTCTTTGGTAGGACTGAAATGTAAACGTAAATGTAAAGTCCATTGATAAAATAAAATTACAACTGATTTTCTTGGAAAACATACTGGCCAATGGAGATCAGCATGACCCAATGGATAAGAGCTCTCGATGCCGAGTTAGCGGGTTCAACCCATTCACCGGCTAGTTGCCCTAAAATGTTGACGTTAGGTCCTTGACTTGGGGACGGAAATTACAAGTACCTCTGAAGTGGGAACGGGTTCGCCTAATGGGGAGGGACACTGGTAATAGGGTAAGATAATTCACACGCAAAATTCAGTCCAGTGATCAAATGAATAATTTACGTCCCCAAGTCAAAGACGAGAAGTCAACATTTTAATCCAATATGTATCTGAGTTAAATAACATATGTACACACCGTCGAGTGTATGTATGTCTGTGCTACGATACTGTCAAAGACTGCGTTATAAGGGCCGGAGGTCTGCCCCAAGATAGAACACCAACGGGAAGAGTGGTCAACCTCAAATAGAATAGAGGTTATGCAGTGCCCCGATATAGGGGCTGGGTAGGTGAGAGAATAGGGGACTATTAACTAGTTCTCTCATGAGACACGGAGACGTTGACCAGATAGTCAGCACTCTGGTCACGACAGAATCATGCCTACATAATAGCCACGATTGCAACTCAACCAAGAGACAACTAATGTAAGCGTGCCAAGCATCACGGCACGCAGAAAGCCGAAGGACGTGTCAAGGTCCTTCCGCGTGGTGTGTAACGAGGCGAGCCAACTAGTCAGACGGGGGACTGACATTGTAGAGAGGCAGATCGTTAGATATTGATAGGAGTTTTGTGTAACCAAATAGATAGAGATTAGCAATAGGGTTTAGGAAACTAGTGATAGGCAATTCTGTAGCTTTGTGTGTGGTTTGATAGCGACTGGTATGTACTTGTAAAGAGCCAACGGCAATAAAATGTACCATTCAATTCCTTTCACACGACTTGCAAGTTTCTTGTGTGGTGTGGAAGAAGTAATCCGATGATGCCTGACACATGAGTTGTTGACAGGCAAGGATTAATGTGGTGTCAGAAGTGTGGCTTGGACGAAAGTTCAAGCTAATACACTCACCCACGGCTCTAGACTAAGGTTACAAATAGTGAAGTAGTGAATTTAATTTGTGTCAGTGACGATGACGTGTGCAGACTAGGTCAAGTTGCTAACGAAACGGTGCCTATCGTGACGAAATATTGTTTATTTGTGTTTACTAAAATATTATATACTTAAATCATGTGTTCTTCAAAGTTGTAAGTATTGATATTATTATTTTCTTTATTTATTCATGTAATTATTCATGTAATTATTTGTATATTTATGAATAACTATCAAAAATGATTCTTGGCGGAGCGATACACAGCCAGCAACATTATCGATTTTTGGAAGCTAAAAATAGCGCTGCGCCTCTGACGTGTTACGATTGACCAGCGGTTGTTCCACGCCATTGGCATTCAGCATCTGAATGTTTACAACTCGGTAAGCTGCTGCCCGCCTGAATCGTTGCTTTATATTACCTATTATTTGTTTATTTGAGTTAGTAATTGAATATATTTGTTTATTTAAACAATATTAATATATTTTTATTAATTTCAAAGCAGTTAATGAATTTTTTTTTCGTACTTTTTCTTGTGTTTACCGTCAGGAGGGCACTACTTTCGGTCATGCAAATTAAACTTGGTCTGCACAACACTTGCATAGATTAAATTAGGTTAGTGACGAAAGGCATAAATAAGTTATAACGAAGACAGTACAGTGACAATTTAATATTAAGTAAACTATATTCTTTTTTTTGTTCGTGGGCATGTCTTTGTCATTGTGTACGCAATTGTCGAATAACATGTCGTTTGCTATTTGTTAATTGTTGCTGCTCTGTAAACCAGGGTGAACAACAGCGGACTAGAAGATTGGTGTGTATGCCGAAGTCCCAAACAGGTGACCTATTTAGAAAACGTGTGTCTGTGCTGAAGTGGCAAACAAGGTGACCTGTGTTACCGGATTGTTGTTCCCTGATTCTCGGGAACATTAAGTTGAGTACACTCAATATTTTTTGGCATGCAATGTGATTAATAGTGCATCTCTTTTTCAGCTTGTGATGCATTAGCATACTTTTGTGCTCTGTTTTTTCAGGTCTAAATTTTTCAGGTTATAAACAAAGAGTACAATTTGCAGTGCTCAAATAATTACCAAACAACATGTCAACGTTACTTGATTTTATAAGAGAAGGCAAAGCATTAGGACACACAGGAAAAGAATTAGAAAAGTATTCTGATCAAAAATATAAAGAAGCAAAAGATGCTGAGAGATAGGAATGCACACGAAAATGGGATGCTGAGAGAGAGGAACGCACACGAAAATGGGATGCGGAGAGAGAGGAACATGCACGAAAAAGACAACACGAATTGGAAACTAAACGAAAAGAAATGGAAATAAAGCATCAAAAACATATGGCAGAACTAGCTGAGATAAATAAACAGACAGAAATAGAGATTAAACACAAAGAACTAGAATTAAAGCAAAAGCAACTAGATCAGGAGAAAGAACTAAAGCAAAAAGAGATAGATGAAATGGCAAGAGTTAAGGAAAAACAAATTCAAGTAGAATCAGAGACACAGTTAAAGATGAAAGGTATGGATGTAGACTCACACGCAGAAATCTCTGCCACTAAACTAAAAAGTCAACAAGAAGAAAATAAGTTCAACAAATACAAAAATATTATCAAACCATATTGTAAAGATGATTCCATATCAGCCTGGACAGAAAATGTCGAGTATCAGTTTAAATATCACAAAGTTCCAATAGAGATGTGGGCTATGATTTATATGAAGAACCTGAGTGGTGAGCCCCTTAAAGTGATAGAATCTATACCATCTGATCTTAGATCTAACTATCAATACATACATGATAGGATAATGCAACACTTTTTACTTGATGCCCCTGGGTATCAGGTTCAGTTCTCAAATTTAAAACCTAAACCTAGTGAGACTTTCATTGATTACGTCTCAAATGTTCAAATTGTACTAGATAGGTGGCTTAAAGCAGCTAACATAGGAAAAGACTTTGATAGACTTAAAAATTTAATAGCCATGGATAAAGTCATATCCACTATACCATCTCCTTTTGCTAAATTTTTGCAGCAGTCAGACATTGAGAACATACAGCAATTTGAAAAGAAAGGCTCGGCATATTTTTCTGCAAACAGAGATATTTTTAAGACCTCAAATGACTCTGAGATAGCTTCTTGTGTGAAAGACCAACCAAAAAACTATCAGAAGAATAGAAAACCACTTCATAAAGTCAACAAGAAAGATAGGGAAGTGTCAAAATGCATCTACTGTCAATTTTTCATGACACTTCTTCTATGTGTGACAAATCGCCAAATTATCCGGCGCATCTTGAAAATGTTATTAAGAAGCAACAAAACAAAAGATCTGCATACAGGCGTGCAATCAAATGCTTCTTTTGTTCCAGCTATGGCCATTATTCAAATAAGTGCCTGGGCCGCCAACGTATGAAAGCCAACAATGCTATGTTGATTGATACATCTTCTGTTAGTAATAGAGAGACTGAGTGTGCAGTTGAAAATGTATTACCTTTTAGTCAATCTGAAGATGTATGTTGTGTAAAACGATATGTTAAGTTTTGACAGTTGTGAGCGATGTCACCAATTTCATGCAGACGCAAAATTAGAATGTGGACATACAGTACCATGCTCAACTGAGAGTGTAAATGCAGCCTTAGCCTCCAGAGGCAATTTGTGTTCCACAATGCAATGGTCAATGATACACCATGCCAATGTTTGCTGGACAGCGGCAGCACCCTTATTGGTCTTAGAAAGAATCTAGTGAGTCCAGGTGATTATACAGGCGACTCTGTCAAATGCCGAACCTTTTCGGGTAACATTGAAATTTACCCTTTGGCCAAAGCCCGTATTAACACTCCTTTCCTTTCTGGTACCTTTACTTGTGCAATACTTGACAACCCTTGTACTGACTTAATTTTGGGTTGCTTACCCCAACTGAAACAATGTACTAGCGATGAAATAGCTGCATGGGAAAGATTAAATGCAGCTAATGCAACAACAAGAGCAGACACTGTAAAACATCAAGACACACTACAAGATGAGAGACTACTGTTGCTTTCTCCAACTGGCACAGATGATACCAACATACATAAATTCATAGAACAGCAGAAAGCTGATCCTAGTGTGTCTCCATATTTAAAACTATTGAAGGAAAGAGCCAAAGTGACCAAAAATGTCTCATGGTTCTTTAAACCTAATAATGGCGTTCTTACTAGATATTTTACAACTGATAACCATGAGAATCAGCAAACGATGCGACCTGTACAACACCGCCTAACTGTGCAGAAAACGGCACATGAGTCACCGCTTGCTGGTCACCTGGCATACGACAAAACCAGGCTAGATTTCAGGCTCATTTTCATTGGCAAGGGTTTTGGAATGATATAAAATTATCTCATCGTTCTTGTAATGTCTGTCAACAATTAGTACGTAAGGGTAAACATCCTACAGCTGAAGTACAACCTTCTACACTGGCTTCTAGACCTTTGAGAGGGAGGGTCAAATTTACCAATACACAAACAAGGGTGCTTGAACAATTGGTCGTAAACCAGATCAAAACATACTTCAGTTACTTCCAGACAAATAAAATGGCAAGGACCATTCAAGGTGGTACGTAGGATTTTCAAATGTTGACTATGAAATATCAATAAACGGACACTTAAAGATATTCCATGTCAACATGCTGAAACCTTACTTTTCAAGACAAGAGACAGGAGTAGAGACAGACGAACACAGTGCACCCACACCTAATAATAAGACGACAGACATACATAGCGCAACTACACTAGTTAGCGGGACTGGCAAATCCGACAAGATGCATACATTCAGTGAGCTTACAGAATACGCATGATATATGTTTCCATACTGATGACTGGACAACACACTGACTGAAACTAAAACATGTCTTTGACAGGTTGCGACTCTTCGGTCTCACTGTCAAACCGAGCAAAGTTGAATTGGGCCTAAAATAAATTGAGTTTTTGGGTCAGGTTATTTCACAAGGTCAACTTAAAACTGACAAGAGAATCATTACAAAAAAAATATGAATCAGACCATGCCTACCAGAAAGAAGCAGGTCAGAAGCCTTTTGGGATTAGTAAATTACTCAGAAATTACAATTGTATTTTCCAATGTTTTAAAAGCTGCTGTAAATGAAATGTCAAAGATGCATTATTAATTTCTGCATTGTCAAAATTGAAAATCCTTTTTATCAATGTAACAATCTTCCGCTTGCCTAATCCTAGGCTCGTTTATTATCTTAGGGATAGATGCCAGCAGAATCTCCAGCGCTGCAGTACTAGGCCAATTTTATGATGGCATCTTCCATCCGATTTGCGACGTGAGCCGTAAGATCACACCTGCTGAGTCTAGATATTTCCATATCAGAGTTGAAAAGCCCTAAGCGTCATCTATGCGGTGAGGAAGCGCCATCGATTCTGGCGGATGTTCACTGCATTGTCCAGACTGACAACTCCCCGATCACGGTCATACAAAGTGCCGTGCATCTGAATGACCGTATATACAGTTGGTCGCTAATACTATAAGGACAACATTCTGGCTGATACCCTTAGTCGACCATCTGAGGTAGAAATACCAGAGATTCCAAATAAGTGTATAGAGTAATAATTGTTAAATTAGTACAGTATAATATTCTATGTAAAATATTGTATGAATACATAGACATTATAAGCTACACTAGGTACTAAGAACAGTGATCTACCATGTGTCCGTAGACATCAACAGAAGAACTGTGTGCTCCGAATAACAAATATATCACCGTGTGAACTGGAACAGTGCGTTATTTACGAAGCTCCACATGTGTCCGGTGAATCATTTGTCTTAAGCAGAGAAAAACAGTGTCAGAACAGTCCATAAATACAGACACTAAAAATACTGGTCTACGACACATACCCATAGGACACAAGTATGACTGTGTATTGTATTTAATATACCCAGGACAAATGTAATTATACAGTATGCCAATGAAAGCAATTTCTGAACATTGGGGCAACAACTAACCTGGGGTGTTTAAATACTATGTATATAAATACTTATTGTGATATGTATTATAATATTTTAATAGTGTGATAAATTATAGGTAGAATAGGTAACTGTAATTTACACTTAGAGTTAGGAAATAAAATAGTTTTCATTTTTTTTTTAGTAGTTTACATAAATGATTACTTTACCCACCTACTTACCCTAAAAGTAGAATAGATAGTAGTTTAGATAGGGATAGTACCATTTACTTTATTGCATTCCACTTTGTTTCATTCAGTTGGTTTCATTCCATCTTAATGAACCATTCCATTTAACAAACATGATCAGTTATTATTATGATTAATTTACGCCATAATAGGATAAAAATGTTAGACAATTAAATATACATCATTTACACATTTAGATTAAGAATATCAGTCATATTTTTTTTTGTTCAATTAAAAACATCAGTTATAATTTTGTCATATTTCAAATTACCCATGTTAGAAAGGTACATAATTTATTTTCACATTACCCAATTTAGAAAAGGTACATAAGTCATTACATTCACATTACCCATTTTAGAAAGGTACATAATTCATTACATTTCACAGTACCCATGTCAGAAAGGTTACATAACTCATCTCACATCAATTTCATTTTAAATAATTAGATTACATCCTTAAATTAAATAAATATTAGTATTAATGTAAGCATATCTTAGGATTAATGTGGCAAAATAGATTAAAATAGTTAACACATTAAATACACATTTATAGAAGTAGTAGTAGTGTCAGTAGTTAGAGTATGATTACAGTAAAATATAGTTGGTCATAAGACCAAGGGTATAAACCATCAACCCTTTGTACTTACATGTAAATATGTTGTATATAATGACTCGTGCAGCGATTTACGCACAGTCATTGAGCTCAACTTTCTCAAACTGAGCCAACTTGTACAGTGTCACTCCAAGGTTTTTAAATAATTGGGAGGGGGAAAGATGTGTGACATAAGTGTGAAAATAAAGATTGTGACAGAAGGGGTGAAAAATTGAGACAAAATGTGAAAGTAAACGAATGTAAATTTTACAGGAGGAGGGGATCGGTCAGCGGATTTTCTGCCCCTCAACGCGACTTTTTATTTTTTTTCTGCGTCAAATGTTGCTTTCAATGTTGAAAATGTGCTGTGTGAATGTGTTGTGTGTAGTTTAGTTTAGATCTTATAAAGTATTTTAAATCTCATAAGACGGAAACGTAGTCACGAATTAGTGTTATACACTTTTTTGGCCCATTTAACCGAATTATGGCACTTGAAAAACTAACTTACATACACATGATGGATAGATATACATGTTAGAAGGTAGACTATATTAGTAATTACATCCAACCACGCAAACAACCAGAAAAACAAACATATAAATTGCATACATATTTTAGATCAAAAGGGGATAACTCCGGGTCAGGGGACATAATAGACAACGAAACACTAACTTAACAGTGAAAGATAACTTTACCGCGGAAGCGAATAGGTAAAGCCTGTCGCACACAGCTTGGGGAATGGTTGTTTAATATTATATGGGGGACATGAAGCAATTCATGTGTTGACCCTAAGAAAGTCAACTTTGTATGGGTAGTAATTAATTTACTATTGGAGGGCAGGTCTTATAAGACAACGGTCCGGTTCAGACATACCTCTAATTAATATAATATTGCGATTGAGAAGAGGGCTCACGCCAACCAGACAAGTTTGTGGCGATTGCCAGTAGCCAAGTAAAGTGATACTACATTGTGACATTAGTCAGTAGAAGTCTATGAGTTACCCAAAGCCAGGTTATCTACAGTCTTTGACAAAAATTAAAACACTAATTTTTTTTAACCTCTTGCGTCACAACCAATGACTCAAAGTTGATGACGCAACACAGGAGGGGGGGGTGTGTGTCAAAGACTGCTTTTAAGGGCCGGAGGTCTGCCCCCAAAATAGAACACCCAAAGGGAAGAGTGGTCAACCTCAAATAGAATAGAGGTTATGCAGTGCCGATATAGGGGCAGGGTAGGTGAGAGAATAGGGGACTATTAACTAGTTCTCTCATGAGACACGGAGGACGTTGACCAGATAGTCAGCACTCTGGTCACGACAGAATCACGCCTACATAATAGCCACGATTGCAACTCAAACCCAAAAGGGCAGCTAATGTAAACGTGCCAAGCATCACGGCACGCAGAAAGCCGAAGGACGGGCAAGGTCCTTCCGCGTGGTGTGTAACGGGGGAGCCCAATTTGTCAGACGGGGACTGACATTGTAGAGAGCAGATCGTTAGTATTGATAGGATTTTTTGTAACCAAATAGATAGAGATTAGCAATGGGGTTTTGGAAACTAGTGATAGGCAAATTTTGTGGCTTTGTGTGTGGTTTGTTTGGATGGTATGTACTTGTAAAAAGCCAACGGCAATAAAATGTACCATTCAATTCCTTTCACACGACTTTCAAGTTTCTTGTGTGGTGTGGAAGAAGTAATCCCATGATGCCTGACACATGGGTTTTTTGACAGATCACATTCACTAGCATCGTTTCTCTGTGTGTAACAGCACAAAATTTCTAGTGTGATTTGTCTGTGACACAATTTAAAATCTCTTTTAAAATAATATATTTTTGTTTGTATCGCAAAGCACTTTTGTATAAAGGCGTTCGTTTGTGCGTCTGTCGTTCAGTGCATATTTCATAACATCAAGTACCGTTATAGTAAATTTCCCCATTTGGGCCTTCATTCACGATCAATTTTTTAAAAAATGTCTGTTGCTCGTTATGAAAATTTTTTAGCCTCTTATATTTACCCCCCCCCAAGGAATATGTCTTTGAAAGGCCAAAACAACTTAAATCATTGAAAGCAGCGACATTCCTTTGATCTTTTGCTGAACAACTAGTGATTTCTCGCTAACGAAGTTATTTTTACGGTAATGTGAGACATGTCAATTCTGTCGACACACAAAGGCGTATCCGGATTCGGATGAGAGTGGGTGCAATGAAAGAATTAGCTTAAAATCGACAGGGTCGGCTGCATTGCACCGGGTGTTTATCCCATATGGCTCTGTTTCTTTCCGCAGCGCGGAAAGCGTCGCACAAAGCACGAACTCCGTAGCTCCAGCGACGACCCTCGGGAGTCTCCGAAAAATGCACTCGTGAAATGAAGTACGGCGGCCCGGAATCGAACATACAACCTTCGGAGCCCGAGTCAGACGGCTTGACCACTTCACCACGGGAGAATCTCGAGAGGGGTGCAATGTGTAATATTAGTAAAGACAGAGAATTTACAGAGGCACGGGGTAAATAATTTGTAAATTAACAGGAAAGTAGAAGGAATATATTTCTTACCTTATTTTTCATTTTCTTCTTGTTTCTTCAGTTATCAATTATCAAGTTGGGGAATCTTCATTGCACTCCGGACATGTCCATAGGTGCTCAGATCCTCCCCCCCCTCCTCCAGCATATGCATCAGCGTCCGGTGGCTAATAGTGCCAGTTCCGTGTTGGTTGACGAGGCGCCTTGTTTTCCCGATGTACCTCTCGCAGTCTGGCCGTGCCGATTCTTACTCCCAAGTCTTTCATCCTGGACAGCGATGTGGATTCACTGACGTCAAAGTCCTCTGTTCTCGCCATATCTTTAAGGACGTTAATAACATCGGCACGATCCATGGGCTGGCCATCTACAGGGGGTGCAGAGCCAGCCAGTTCATATTCCCTCGACTCCCTCATGTCCCGAGACGAAGATGAAGGTGACTTTACGAACAACAGACTTCCGCAGCGACTCAGTCCACTGTCTACGTACAGATCCAGCTTCGATCTTCTGAATCATGCTCATTGAAGTCACTTAGTACACACACGTTGGTATAATGCTGTGATTCCAGCCATATAAAAGCCTGTGTAACTGCCATCACCTCCATCGTCATGCTGCTCGTGGTCATAGAGTGGGCACCACTGGATTCTTGAACGGTTCGGCCCGCTGAACGGGCTGTAAATGCCCACGCACTTCTCTGCTGCTTTACAACAGATCCATCTGTATAGATGAGCACTTCGGGGCTATCTGAGTGTTCATAGATGAGCGCGTTGACCTTCTGCATTGACAGCGACAGGGTTCTGCTCTCTGCACCGTCTGTCGAGTGTGATAATGCAGGAGAAAGTGCACTTAAAAGCTGGAGGCACCGGCACCCATTCCTTGCCGGGGTTGATACTGGTAAGACTGCAGACCTGTGTGACGACATCTTCCGCCCGACCAATCCATGATTTGCCTCTCTTTAGCCTGTCACCCTTTTCTCTGAATATAGCGTCATGCAGAGGGTGCTGCTCATCTGCACTTATTTTTAAGTATGCACGAGCTCTCCAGATCTTGATCCTGTGTTCCATTGTCGGGAAGTCAAGGAGGTATCTCATTGATACACAGCTGGTGTCTTTCGTGCAGCCCAAAATGATGCGCATGGCTTCGTTTTGTACCTTTTCAAGTCTTCCAATCTGTGTAGGGCTGACAGTGAGGATGGCCAGGGCATACTCTGCTCAGACCTTAATCTGTGTCGGACGATTCCAGTAGGTTGATGATTGCTCTCGGTTGCATAAAATTCAATCCATCCTTTCTCCAATAGTCGTCTTCCTCTTTCAACACATGGTCCTCACATTTTTTCCAGTAACTTTTACCAATATTTAATAGCGCGCACTGGGTTAGTATCTTGACGTCAGACAATTTGAATGTAGTATTGGCAGCTGCCACTTGCCCTTTAATTTTAGCCCACACAAGTTCTATAGGATTTAAATGAGAATGATACGGCGGAAGTCTCAAGCACCTATGGCCATGCTCTTCTATCAACTTGTCAATTTGAAATTTCTTGCTTTTTTGCGTCTGTTTTACAAGGGACAACAACTGTAGCTTGAAATATGTTTCTAGAAATGGTATATTTTCCCTTCGGAGCCATATCTTTATTGCTTCCTTTGTGCTCGATGCCGTAGGTATTTTGTCTTCTTGGGCAACAACATTGTGATATGATGCATTGTCCATGATTAGACAAGACGGTCTATCAAGGGATGGAAGTACTGTATTCTCGAGCCAATCTCTAAATACATTACCATTAATCTCATTATGATAATCCCTATTGTCTGTATGCTTTGATACGAACACGAGCCCAGCATTCTGTAGTAAGCCATTATGAGTACTACCAGCATGGGCTATGACCAAACGCTGTCCTTTACTACTGGGCACATAACGTTTTATCTTTCCATCCATTGATTGCCATTCCTTTTCACTTGTGTGGTGCGCATTGATCCACGTCCAAATACACTATGTCATAATTTTCTTTGCGCATTTCCCTTATTTCACGTAGGTATCTGCTTCTCATGGCTCCTAAATGCGGTTGCTCGCAAAGGATATTTCTACCTCCCTTGTACTTTCTAAAAGTGAAGCCTAATGTCCTTATAATTTTCCACAAAGTTTGTTTTGGATAGCTCTATGTTATTGTCCTTTCTCAACAAAGCCCTCAGTTTTCTTACACTCACTGTTTCTTTGGCATCCATCATTTTTATAATAACTCGTCTGATGACATCCTTGTCAAAGCTGTCTACAATTGCCTTTCTACCTACCGTTTGCTTATCGCGTGTTGGTTTCATTCCAGATTCTTGCACCCATCGACGAAACGATCGTTTACTCAAACCTAATGCATGCACTGTTCTTTTTTCGGGATTTGTAACAGTATGAAACAGTTTCCTGCGATCAGCTTCTTGACAAAAATATATGTACAACTTCATAGCGATGTTTTGAAGTGTACACAATTTCACTTTTAATCCCATTGAACAGTATTAACACATTCAAAATTAGCTATTAAGATTACATTAATGGTAAGATTTATTTATATAATCACGTTTCATGAAAAAGAAACCCACAGTTTGACTACGCCTCTGAACTATAACACTCAGTCTGTCCAAAAACGAAAGACCGCCAGACAATTTTAAAATTAGCGCGAATGGGTCTTGCTGAGCTGTAATACTCTAAAAATTAAGGCAATCATGGCGGGGCGGTAAAATATATACCTCATAAAAGCAAAAATTGAAATCTGCTGTACAATCTCCAGACAAAATGTTTTTTGTTGGGTGGACATAATGATAAGGTTATATACTAAATCTCATTATTTTCCATCAGTTGGTTTACTGAGATATTCAATTTTATATTGAGGCAACCAAAAACACACTATAGTTTGTTAGTTAGTATTTAGTCGGGTTTCCCAAATTTTACAGCAGCGGGGGGTTCCCATGATGCTGCGTTTTGTGCCGTGAATATCACATAAAAAGCTCCCCACTGCCCCTGTGAAAAGTGAATACAAATTTGGGGGAAACCCCGGTAAAGCTGTGAAAATGTAAAAAAAAATTTAAAAAACACAAAGTATGCGCTTTTCATAACAAATTCGACACTACAGAACGTTGCGGCGATTTGCCTTCATCGTAAAACCCCCTTCACAAAACACAACATATAGTCAAGGAAAAAAAGAAAGAACGAACGAACGGACGAACAAACTTTATTTTCAAAGGGTTAAGATTGGGCACGCCGCCCCTCTAACATTCTGCCAGGAATCTCCCGTCTACATTAAAACGCGACGACAGGACAAGAAGAAAAAAAAGATGAAAAAGTGAAAGCATGAAATAAAAAGAAATTGGAAAAATTTTTTATACTTACCCCAAATTCCGATCTAAAGCCCGAATATACCGTTGTCTTCTTATTATACTAACCGGGGAGTGGGATTAGGATGGTGACGGGGGGGTGGGTGTAAAGGTTTAGTGAGCATCCCAGGTTGGAGTGGAAGTGGTACATTGAAAA
>JACEFZ010022463.1:0-38885 GCA_014155875.1 Cepaea nemoralis | reverse complement strand
TTCCCCCCCGGCTATGCCAAGAACAAGACGCGCAGCCAAATCGGCTAACGGTCACCCCCTACCAACATGGCAAGACTGCTGTTTTGCCATATCCTCTCCGTCGTTACAACAATAGAGATTTATAAGTACCAACTTTATTACAGCCTACGGTTACCTTTCTCCACCACCAGTAGGAGACCTTTTAATTGTCTCAGTAGTCTGTTGCACTTCTGTCGTTATCTTTAATTAACTTTGACAAGTTGCAACTTGCAAACGGTACTTGTTTGCCCGGCCATCAATTGACCAGCCGCTGCACCAGTACACATTTGACGCAAGGCGCGCCTTCGGGACTACCCGAAAGGAAAGACACATATATACTCGCTCCATGTACAGATTGTGGTATGAAGATAACCCAAAGAACCATCTTTCATGGAGAATTGAGCAAATAAAGAACTGAGAGCTTCCGAAAGCCGGTTCCCCCTGTTTACCAAGAATAACAGAATACATAAGGACATGGGCCACTGGCGTTTCGCTACAGGGGGAACGGACAGATTGGCTGGTACTGTTCCATGGGACATGATGGTGAGCGGAGGCTAGAGCCACGTACAGACAGGCTGGGTCTGTTCCCCGAGACATGATGGTTCGGGGGAGGGGGGAGCCACGGACAGGATGGCTGGGTCAGTTCCCCGGGACATGATGGTGCGAGGGAGGGGGGAGCCACAGTCAGACTGGCTGGGACTGTTCCGCCGGACATGATGATGCGGGGGAGGGGTAGCAACTGACAGGTTGGCTGGGTCTGTTCCCCGGGACATGATGGTGCGGGGGACACGAACAGATTGACTGGGAATGTTCCCCGGGACATGATGGTGCGGGGGGGGGGACACGGACAGATTGGCTGGGACTGTTAACCGGGACCTGATAGTGTGGTGGGACACGGACAGATTGGCTGGGACTGTTCCCCGGGACATGATGGTGTGGGGGTGGGGACACGGACAGATTGGCTGGGAATGTTCCCCGGGACATGATGGTGCGGGGGGGGGGGGGACACGGACAGATTGGCTGGGACTGTTCCCCGGGACGTGATGGTGTGATGGGAAACGGACAGATTGGCTGGGACTGTTCCCCGGGACATGATGGTGTGATGGGAAACGGACAGATTGGCTGGGACTGTTCACCTTGACATGATGGTGTGGTGGGACACGGAAAGATTGGCTGGGACTGTGCCCCGGGACATGATTGTGTGGTGGGACACAGACAGATTGGCTGGGACTGTTCCCCGGGACATGATGCTGCGGGGGGGGGGGGGGGGGGGGGACACGGACTGATTGGCTGGGACTGTTCACCTTGACATGATGGTGTGGTGGGACATGGACAGATTGGCTGGGAATGTTCCCCGGGACATGATGGTGTGATGGGACACGGACAGATTGGCTGGGACTGTTCCCCGGGACATGATGGTGTGGTGGGACACGGATAGATTGGCTGGGACTGTTCCCCGGGACATGATGGTGTGGTGGGGGGACACGGACAGATTGGCTGGTACTGTTCACCGGGACATGATGGTGTGGTGGGACACGGACAGATTGGCTGGGACTGTTCCCCGGGACATGATGGTGTGGGGGGGGGGGGGGTGGACACGGTCAGATTGGCTGGGACTGTTCCCCTGGATATGATGGTGCGGGGGGACATAAACAGATTGGCTGGGACTGTTCCCCGGGACATGATGGTGCTGTGGGGGGGGGGGGGGCGAGCCACAGACAGACTGGCTGTGTCTGTTCCCCGGGACATGATGGTGCGGGGGGACACGGACATATTGGCCGGTACTGTTCCCGTGGACATTATGGTGCGGGGGGTGGGACACGGTAAGATTGGCTGGGACTGTTCCCCGGGACATGATGGTGTGGTGGGAAACGGACAGATCGGTTGGGACTGTTCCCCGGGACATGATAGTGCAGGAGGGGGGACACGTACAGATTGGCTGGGACTGTTCACCGGGACATGATGTTGCGGTGGGAAACGGACAGATTCGCTGGGATCGCTCCCCGGGACATGATGGTGCGGGGGTGGGGGGGTGGAACACGGACAGATTGGCTGGGACTGTTCACCGGGACGTGATGGAGTGGTGGGACACGCACAGATTGGCTGGTACTGTTCCCCGGGACATGATGGTGTGGTGGGACACGGACAGATTGGCTGCGACTGTTCCCCGGGACATGATGGTGCGGGAGGGGGGGACACGGACAGATTGGCTGCGACTGTTCCCCGGGACATGATGATGTGGTTGGACACGGACAGATTGGCTGGGACTGTACCCCGGGACATTTTGGTGCGGGGGGGGGGGGACACGGAAAGATTGGCTTGGACTGTTCACCGGGACATGATGGTGTGGGGGGGGGGGACACGGACAGATTGGCTGGGACTGTTCCCAGGGACATGATGGTGTGGTGGGACGCTGACAGATTGGCTGGGACTGTTCCCTGGGACATGATGGTGTGGTGGCACACTGACATATTGGCTGGGACTGTTCCGAGAGACATGATGGTGCTGGGTCGGGGGGGGGGGGGGGGACACGGACAGATTGGCTGGGACTGTTCCCTGGGACATGATGGTGTGGTGGGACACTGACATATTGGCTGGGACTGTTCCGCGGGACATGATGGTGCTGTGTCGGGGGGGGGGGGAACACGGACAGATTGGCTGGGACGGTTCCCTGGGACATGATGGTGTGGTGGCACACTGACATATTGGCTGGGACTGTTCCGCGGGACATGATGGTGCTGGGTCGGGGGGGGGGGGGGGGGGGGACACGAACAGATTGGCTGGGACTGATCCCCGGGACATGATGGTGTGGTGGGACACGGACAGATTGGCTGGGACTGTTCCGCGGGACATGATGGTGCTGGGGGGAGGGGGACACTGACAGATTGGCTGGGACTGTTCCCTGGGACATGATGGCGCGGGGAGGGGGGGGGGACACTGACAGATTGGCTGGGACTGTTCCCCTGGATATGATGGTGTGGATGGACACGGACAGATTGGCTAGGACTGTTCCCCGGAACATGATGTTGTGGTGGGACACGGACAGATTGGCTGGGACTGTTCCCCTGGACATGATGGTGAGGTGGGACACGGAGAAGATTGGCTGGGACTGTTCCCCGGGACATGATGGTGTGGTGGGACACGGACAGATTGGCTAGGACTGTTCCCTGGGACATGATGGGCGGGGAGGGGGACACGGACAGATTGGCTTGGACTGTTCCCCTGGATATGATGGTGTGGAGGGACACGGACAGAATGGCTGGGACTGTTCCCCGGGACATTATGGTGTGGTGGGACACGGACAGATTGGCTAGGACCGTTCCCCGGGACATGAGGGTGCGGTGGAAGGGGGGGGGGGAGAGCCACGGACACACTGGTTGGGTCTTTTATCCGGGAAATGATAGTGCGGGGGAGGGGGAGCCACGGATAGGTTGGCTGGGTCTGTTCCCCGGGACAAGGTGGTGCGGGGGAGAGGGGAGCCACGGACAGACTGGCTGGGTCTGTTCCCCGGGACATGATGGTTCGAGGGAGGGGGAGCCACGGACAGGTTGGCTGGGTCTGTTCCCCGGGACATGATGGTGCGGGGAGAGGGAGCCACGGACAGACTGGCTGGGTCTGTTCCCTGGGACATGATGGTGCGGGGGAGGGGGGAGCCACGGACAGACTGGCTGGGTCTCTTCTCCGGGACATGATTGTGCGGGGGGACACGGACAGATTGGCTGGGACTGTTCCCGTGGACATGATGGTACGGGGGGGGGGGGGACACGGACAGATTGGCTGGGAGTGTTCCCAGGGACATGATGGTGCGGGGGGGGGGGGGGGAAGGACACGGAAAGATTAGCTGGGACTGTTCCCTGGGACATGATGGTGCGGGGGGTCACGGACAGATTGGCTGGGACTGTTCCACGGGCTTCCCCCCTCCCCCGCACCATCATGTCCCGTGGAACAGTCCCAGCCAATCTGTCCGTGTCCACCCGCACCATCATGTCCCGGGGAACAGCCCCAGCCAATCTGTCCATGTCCCACCACACCATCATGTCCCGGGGAACAGTACCAGCCAATCTGTCCGTGTCCCACCACACTATCATGTCCCGATGAATAGTCCCAGCCAATCTGTCCGTGTCTCCCTCCCCCCGCACCATCATGTCCCGAGGAACAGTCCCAGCCAATCTGTCCGTGTCCTTCCCCCCCCCCCCGCACCATCATGTCCCCGGGAACACTCCCAGCCAATCTGTACGTGTCCCACCGCACCATCATTTCCCGGGGAACAGTCCTAGCCAATATATCCGTGTCCCCTCGCACCAACTTGTCCCGGGGAACAGTCCCAGCCAGTCTGTCCGTGGCTCCCCCCTCCCCCACACCATCATGTTCCGGGGAATAGTCCCAGCCAATCTGTCCGTGGCTACCCCTCCCGGCACCATCATGTCCCGGGGAATAGTCCCAGCCAATCTGTCCGTGGCTACCCCTCCCGCGCACCATCATGTCCCGTGGAATAGTCCCAGCCAATCTGTCAGTGTCCCCCGCACTATTATGTCCCAGGGAACAGTCCCAGCCAAACTGTTCGTGTCCCCCCGCACCATCATGTCCCGGGGAACAGACACAGCCAACCTGTCCGTGGCTCCCCCTCCCCAGCACCATCATGTCCCGGGGAACAGACCCAGCCAGTCTGTCCGTGGCTCCCCCTCCCCCGCACCATCATGTCCCGGGAAACAGCCCCAACCAATCTGTCCGTGTCCAACCACACCATCATGTCCCGGGGAACAGCCCCAACCAATCTGTCCGTGTCCCACCACACCATCATGTCCCGGGGAACAGTCCCAGCCAATCTGTGCGTGTCCCACCACATCATCATGTCCCGGTGAACAGTCCCAGCCAATCTGTCCGTGTCCCCCCCTCCCCCCCCCCCCCCGCACCATCATGTTCCGGTGAACAGTCCCAGCCAATCTGTCCGTGTCTCCCCCCCCCCCGCACCATCATGTCCCGGGGAACAGTCCCAGCCAATCTGTCCGTGTCCCATCACACCCTTATGTCCCGGGGGACAGCCCCAGCCAATCTGTCCGTGTTCCTTCGCACCATTATGTCCCGGGGAACAGTCCCAGCAAATCTGTCCGTGCCCCCCCCCCGCACCATCATGTCCTGGTGAACAGTCCCAGCCAATCTGTCCGCCGCACCATCATGTCCTGGGGAACAGTCCCAGCCAATCTGTCTGTGGCTCCCCCCTCCCCTCCACCATCATGTCCCGTGGAACAGTCCCAGTCAGTCTGTCCGTGGCTCCCCCCTCCCCCGCACCATCAAGTCCCGTGGAACAGTCCCAGCCACCCTGTCCGTGTCCCCCCGCACCATCATGTCCCGTGGAACAGTCCCAGCCAATCTGTCAGTGTCCTCCCGCACCATCATATCCCGGGGAACAGTCCCAGCCAATCTTTCCGTGTCCCCCCGAACCATCATGTCCCGGTGAACAGTCACAGCCAATCTGTCCATGTCCCCCCCCCCCCCCTCCCGCACCATCTTGTTCCGGTGAACAGTCCCAGCGGTCGGTGCCCGTTGGGGTCATGCGTATAACGTACATAAGCAATTAAATCATTACAACCTGGAGATAATGGAGTGGGGGGGGGGGGGGGGGATGACCAGAGGGTCTCGCCAACACAGTACTCCTAGACAAGGCCAGACCAAACACACAATCAGATTAAAGCTGGTGCTATTAATATTGGGACTCTTCGCTGGCTATTGAAGATCAGGACGGAGGACGGATGACAATGCACCATGTGCTGTGGTGTTGGTTCTTGACTCCACTCATGCCAGTTGTAGTCATACTTCTTGACTCGACCCCTGCCAGTTGTAGCCATACTTCTGGGAGTATCCTCATCTCCTGGCGCGACGTCCTTCCCAGTCGTCATTACATTCACACCTGCATACATCAACGGTGTCGTCACATGTTTCATTTATTGTCCATGTGTGTGCGCCGTACAACAGTCGAGGAGAGGCGGGTCTAGTGGGCAATCCCCTGTGACATGATTCATTTATTGTCCATGTTTGTGCGCCTTACAACAGTCGAATGTGTCTAGAACATGGAAGTCACATGTTAGGTACCAAGAACATGTAGATCACAGGTCAATTTAGGTGTCTAGGACTTGTAGATCATGATAAATGTCTAGAACATGCAGGGCATGGCTTATATTAGATTCTAGAACATGAGTAGTATACAATGTGGTAACTAATTAGCAAATATGGATCTGAATCCGCCTAGATGACGTCATTTTTTACTATACGAAGAGTATGGATCCAGATCGCTGACGTCAAAAACCGGATTCATTTCGGACCACATTTTTGAAAAATTAGCGAGTATTTTTTGGGTACTTCTGGTGTCACTTCCGGTACTTCCGGTTGACTACTTCCGGTCCATGGGTGTCCCCGACCCTTAGGTGCCTCACCAGCCACCTCGATTAACAATTAAATTTCTACATGAAACATTAAATTTGGAAACAACAAAGAGAAATTTAATTGTTAAGTTTTGTACAATTTTATTGCTGACATTTTATTTTTTCATTCAACGATAGTGACTTATTTCATAAGATGCTTTTAATTTTCTGAAATACAGCTGTTATTTGCATAGGGGACAGACGAAAATCTCTAGTAGGTTGGGACTTTTCCCAGTCAGCAGAAAACCTGTTGTGGTGTAATCAAAGAGAATGTTAGTATTAAGTGAAATGAAATGTTGAAAGTCGGCTAGAAGATGAGATAGAGGGCATTCAAGGAGTCAATAAGGCATACGTGGTTTCAAGAAAAAGTCGACTCCATAACAAACACTGCTGGTTGGTTGGAGACTTGTTTGGCTAACAAATTTTCTTACCTGACCAATATTTTTCCTATTTGACTAACACATTTTCCTAGTTTTCATAAGTGTGGACGATATATTTCGTTACTTGGTCAATATGTTTCCCCTTTGGCTGACAATTTTTCTACTTTGTATAAGTCTGAACGAGATGTTTCTCTCTCTCTCTTTGGCCAATATTTTTTTTTCACTTTTGGTTAACAAAGTTTCCTACTTTCCAGAAATTTGGCTGAGATATTTCGTTACTTGGTCAATATTTTTCCAATTTGGTTAACACATTTTACTATTTTTCATATTTTTGGCCAATGTATTTCATTACTTTTACATTTTATTTTACATGTATGGTCAGATTACGTGAAAAATCTTTATGGCGATAACAGAGACGAACAATATATTGTTCAAAATAACAATGAAGGGCCAGCAATTTTGAAGATGGAGGTTCAGAATGCTCTTAATCATATGAAATCTGGCAAGACCCCCGGTCCAGACAGCGTCACAACAGCAAATGATTAATGCTTTAGAAGAATATGGAATAGATAAAGTTACCAGTCTGCTTAATACAATATATGATACTGGAAATATACCTCATGAGTTATGTAATTCTGTATTTATTGCAATCCCAAAGAAATCAGGAGCCTTGGAATGTGATCAACATCGAACAATTAGTATAATGAGTCACATCACGAAGATTTTGCTAAGAATGATCATGCAAAGAGTTAGGAGGAAAATACAACTTGAAATAGGAGAAGAACAATGTGGGTTTGTAGTAGGCAAGGGTACAGTAAATGCTGTGTATATACTGAGAACCGTAATCGAACGTTCTATAGAAGTAAACAAAGATCTACACCTTTGCTTTATTGACTACACAAAGGCTTTTGATAAAGTGAGACATGTCAACATGATAAGGATGCTTGAAGATCTACAAATTGATGGGAAAGACCTTAGACTTGTAAAAAACATATATTGGAAACAACAAGCTGCCATAAGAGTTGATAATGAAGTAAGCCAATATCAGCCTATTAAGAGAGGTGTGAGACAGGGATGTGTAATGTCTCCAGATCTGTTTTCCCTGTACAGTGAAAATATTTTCAGAAATATTGAAAATATGGAAGGAATCAACATTGGGGGACGATGCATCAATAACATTAGATATGCAGATGATACAGTCTTGATTGCGGACAATGAACAGGACCTGCAAAATTTAGTAGGTGCGGTTGTTACACACAGTGAACAACAAGGGTTAGAATTAAATTGTAAAAAGACACAGATTATGGTCGTCACTAGGAAGAACGAAATACCACAGTGTAATATACAAGTAAATGGGAATATTCTTCAACAAGTGAATAGGTACAATTATCTCGGAACAGTAATAACATCTGATGGGAGATGCCTTGAAGAGATTAGAACAAGAATCGCCATGGCAAAAGTAGCCTTTAGCAAGATGAAAAACATACTGACCAATAAAAAGATGTCAATTGAAACGAGAAAAAGAGTGTTGAGATGCTACATAGAACCTGTACTTTTATATGGATGTGAAGCTTGGACAATGAGCAGCCAGGCTGAAAAACATCTGATGGCTGTAGAAATGTGGTTTCTGAGGAAAATGCAAAGAATACCATGGACAGCCAGAAAGACCAATGAACAAGTCCTTCAAGAAACAAATGAAGATCGTAAACTGATCAGAGACATTAGACGTAGACAGTCACAATTTTTTGGGCATGTTATGAGAAGAAATGATTTGGAGAACTTGGTGACAACTGGTAAGATCGAGGGGAACAGACCAAGGGGAAGACCTAGAAACAAGTATCTGGATGGCTTGGCCTTGTGGCATGGTCGAGACAGAAACACGGAACTGATCCACGACTCTGTTGATCGAGTGAGATGGCAGAACATGACCGCCCACGCTTACCGGCATGGCACATGATGGATGGATGGATAAGTCTGGACGGGATGTTTCTCTCTTTGGCCGATAATCTTTTCACCTTTGGTTAACAAAGTTTCCTACTTTTCAGAAGTTTGACAGAGATATTTCTCTCTATGGTCGCTGTTTTTTTTTTTTGTTTTTTTTTGACATTTCGTTAACAAATTTTCCTATTTTTCATAATTTTGGCCAATGCGTTTCATTACTTGGTCAATATTTTTCCCATTTGGCTAATACATTTTCTTACTTGACCAACATTTTTCCTATTTGGCTAACAAATTTTTTCCTTGTTTTCATATGTGTGGACGAGATATTTCGTTACTTGGTCAATATGTTTTCCCTTTGGCTGACAATTTCCCTACTTTTTATAACTTTGGACTAGATATTTCGTTGCGTGGTCAATATTTTTCCTATTTGACTAACAAAGTTTCCTACTTTTCAGAAGTTTGGCTGAGATATTTCGTTACTTTTTCAATGTTTCCGGATCTGGTCAAGGATATACACTACTGACGAGCTCACATGAGAGCGAAACTCGAGTCTAGTGCTTCCACATTGACGTGGTTAGGCCTTAGGTTCATGCCAGAATACGATCAGCGTTGCCAGTGGTTGGTTGTGCTCAATATTTAAATATTTTCCCCATGTGGTTAACAAATTTTCCTAGTTTTCATAATTTTGGATAATGTATATCGTTACTTGGTCAATATTTTTCCCATTTTAGCAACACATTTTCTTACTTGACCAATATTTTTCATATTTGGCTAACGCAATTGTTTCCTTGTTTTCATAAGTGTGGACGAGATATTTCGTTACTTTGTCAATATGTCTCCCCTTTGGCTGACAATTTTCCTACTTTTTATAAGTTTGGACGAGATATTTCGTTACGTGGTCAATATTTTTCCTATTTGACTAACAAAAGTTCCTACTTTTCAGAAGTTTGACTGAGATATTTCGTTACTTGGTCAATACTTTCCCCATTTGATTAATAAAGTTTCCTACTGCTCAGCAGTTTGGTTGAGATATTTCTCTCTTCGGTCGCTGTTTTTTTTTTTTTCACATTTGGTTAACAAAAGTTTCCTGCTTTTCATAAGTTTGGTGGAGATATTTCGTTACTTGGTCAATATGTTTCCCATTTGGCTAACAAATTTTCCTATTTTTCATAATTTTGGACGAGATATATCGTTACGTGGTCAATATTTGTCCTATTTGACTAACAAATTTTCCTGTTTGGTTTATATTTTTCCCAATATGTTAACAAATGTTCCTACTTTTTATAAGCTTAGAGGAGATATTTCTGTATTTGACAAATATTTTTAATACTTTGTCTAACATATTTTCTTATTTGACTGATGAAGTGGTACATAGAAGGTGTACTTTTGTCTGGATGTGAAGTGTGGCACTGAGCAGTCACACTGAAAAACATATATTGGTCTTGGAAATGGGTTTCTGGAGAAAGATGTAAAGACCCGTATGGACATATAGAGAGGTAATGAAAGTGTAGATGTCTTATTTTCTACGTGACAACGGCACTGGTTATGACAGTGGACACGAGGTATATCTTGTTACATGTGTTGTGTGGGGGGGGGGGGCAAAGGCTAATAACCGGAGTAGGGGCCCATTCCCTCGAGCTCCTACATCAGCCTCCCCCTCCACACACACACACACACACACACACACCTGTTTATTCACTGGTTAAGGCTGCATCCTGTGCCGTGTTTAGCGCAAACCGACGATCTTCCTCTGTGGGGAACTGCGACCCGAATGTATACCCCGCTTTAACTTTGTTTTCATTTGTGTAGATTGGCTCATGCAGAGCTATACACATTGTATGTTGTTTCTGGGTTTCTTCACACCGTTGTCTGAGTAGGTTGGTTCTTATGGCTGGTAGCCTGGTATGTATATGTCACTTGGCGTGTGGTCATACGACTTGTCTACTACTTGCTGAGCTGACATCTGAGTATTGTAGGCAAAGGGTGCCTCACACATCTAAGTGTCGGGCACATCAAACGGCTGGGTGTCGGGCACCTCATACATCTGGTTATTGGGCTCATCACACATCTGATTGTCCATCCATCCATCATGTGCCATGCCGGTAAGCATAGGTGGTCATGTTCTGCCATCTCACTTGATCACCCGAGTCGTGGATCTGCTCCGTGTTCCTGTCTCAACCATGCCACGCTGCCAAGACAGCCAGGTATTTACTTCTCGGTCTTCCCATCGGTCTCTTCCCTTCTATCTTGCCCGTCGTCACCAAGTTCTCCAAGCCATTTCTTCTCATAACATGCCCAAAAATTTTGACTGTAGGTGGGTTGAAAACCAGCCGTATAGTATGCGTCTACTTGGTGGCTTCGTTTAGTACCCTATTTCACTTGAGCACTGATTTAATCGTTTTGGACTTGATTGCTTCAGT
Organism: Cepaea nemoralis; assembly: GCA_014155875.1. Taxonomy (NCBI): domain Eukaryota; kingdom Metazoa; phylum Mollusca; class Gastropoda; order Stylommatophora; family Helicidae; genus Cepaea; species Cepaea nemoralis. Next base: position 27,707 of record JACEFZ010022463.1, on the reverse strand, counting down.
TGGTGTCTTCTTGCAGATCAAACAGCTGGATATTTGGCTCATCACACATTTGGTTGTAGCTGGGTTGAAAATGGCAGTATAGTATGGGTCTAGTTGATGACTTCGTTTAGTACCCTGTTTGACTTGAGCACTGACTTGAGTGGTTTGGGCTTGATTGGTTTGGTTAGTGCCCTGTTTGACATGAGCACTGATTTGAGTGTTTTGGTAACTGACTCGCTTGCCTCTGATAGTGCCTTGTTTGGAGTATTTCAATTGCGAATGGCATGCCTCGTGTGGGGGTAATCAAGTCTCCTTAGTCTATCTAACGAGGTGATGTACTCATAACACACACACACACACACACACACACCACATGCACGCATACACACACGCGCACGCAGACACACACAAAAATACATTCCAATGCGCATTCGCACACACACATGCAGACCTACAATGTACGCACGCACACACACACCCACACGCACCACACAAACAGGCGCACGAGCAAACACACACACACGTACGCATACACACACGCCCTCACACACACGCACCGCACATACACACACACACACACACGACAAGGCACTTGATGCTGATGCTAAATATGATAGTAAATCCTTGTTTGAATAGTATCCGTATTAATATTTCTGTTCAAGTTAAGGATTCTGCGGACTTACCATATAGCTAAAAAGGAAAACATCACCTACCCATTGTGCTCTGAGATAGCCATTCGAATGTTTGTCCTGTCGTGTAGTAAGTACGTTGCCAGTAACTGCTAGCAGCATAATGTTTACCGATTTTGCGAGACTGCTGCAAAATAAAGCCGATTTGTCAAAGCTCATGCAATACCCCCCGGTTTTTTGCCTTTCGAAATGTACAATTTCTGACACTATGTGTTGATTTTCTGTTCAAATTTCTGGTATTTTCATGATGTTTACATAATAAGCACTCAAGAAAAGTACCTTACAATATTTGTTTACACCTTCGGCAATTTGTTAGCAGCATAATGTTTACCGATTTTGCGAGACTGCTGCAAAATAAAGACGATTTGTCAAAGTTCATTACCATGCGTTAATTCTAAAGCGAACTATTTCATTACTTCTTCTCAGTTATATGCAAAAACATGTTTGCTGGAGACATCAGAGGACACAATTATTTCCAAAATATACAAAGGGAAATAACTGGCGGTATTATTTTTTAAAGTATTTTTATGATTATTTTGCAAAATTCACCGATTATGTAATTATAATTGAATGTATAATTTTGAGACTGGTCATTATTGTTATTTTATCTAGATTTAATAACTGTCTATATGTTATTAAGCCCATGTATTTATAATAATAATCACCATATATAGAATTATTACCGGGAAGGTTAACCGGGTCAACAAATGCCCGCAGAAGTTGGATGTGACGGCCTAACGGCGCAAGAACGCAGCTCTGCTGTAAACAGGCACAACACAATCACGTCCGAAAAAAAAAACTCCGGATGAACGCATAAGAAGAAGAAGAAGAAGAAGAAGAAGAAGAAGAAGAAGAAGAAGAAGAAGAAGAAGAAGAAGAAGAAGAAGAAGAAGAAGAAGAAGAAGAAGAAGAAGAAGAAGAAGAAGAAGAAGAAGAAGAAGAAGAAGAAGAAGAAGAAGAAGAAGAAGAAGGGGAAGGGGAAGGAGAAGGAGAATTAACCATATTCTGGCTTCAGTCTTTTTCCTAAAGCTGAATATGCCCGAGCGTCCCTTTTGACTCAAATCTTTTAGGTCTTTTGGCTAAGATCAGAGTCTAGCATGGCCAAATACTGCCTTTGGTCTTGCTGCACTATTCACTATTATTCCCATCTCGGTGTGAATTTTGGTGGCCCTCCTCGGGGGGGGGGGGGGGGGGGGGGGGGGGGCAAGGGCTAATATCCGGGGCAGTGGCCCATTCCCTCGCGCCCCTCACATCGGCCTACCCCGTACACACACACACACACACACACACACAGACACACACTGGGACTTGAACCCGGGTGCCCAGTGCCTATTTGGTCTACTTATCTATACCAGTATTCCAAATACCCGGGGCTTGACTCGCTGTCTTCGAGTGGTCCCGGGACGATCGGGTGGAAGCGGAGGTGGCAGGTAATGCACCTGAGGGTCTGGGACACCCATGGACCTGAAGTAGTCAACTGGAAGTGACAACGGAATTACCCAAGAAAATGCCCGCCAATTTTTCAAAAATGGATCCGGTTTGTGACGTCAGCGATCTGGATCAATACTCTTCATATAGTAAAATATGACGTCATCTAGGCGGATCCAGATCCATATATGCTAATTAGTTACCACATTGTATACTACTAACATGTAGGTCAAATGTGTAACACGTGTAGCTTGAATATCATGTTAGAGTAGCACGTATTACAGACAGGTCACGCTGAGTGTGTAAGACATGTGTAGTACAGCTGTCTGGTTGTCTTTGTGGTGTGTAACACATGTGTAGCACAGCAGTCTGGTTGTAGTGATACTGTTATGTTGCTCTGTCGATCAGAACACACAATTCGATTGATGGTACTTACCTCAACATTCACTGGACAAGTACACACACATGTCGACTAATTGTGCTTGCATCTACATTTATGGACAAGTACACACAAAAGTCGCCTGATTGTGCTTGCATCTACATTTATGGACAAGTACACACAAAAGTCGCCTGATTGTGCTTGCATCTACATTTATGGACAAGTACACACAAAAGTCAACTCATTGTACTTACATCCACGCCATAGTAATGTTTCAAGATAATATTAGTTAACGGCCAATAACTCGTGTTTGTATCAGAAGTATTTAGCAATGCGGTCAGCACAACTCTCTCCCCTGCAATGACATAGCGTGACCCTGGACACAAAGATTCTGTCAATGACTTGTTAAAAGGGTCAATGACAATTCTCTGACTGGACACACCTGAAAGATAGAGCGGACAACATGGTAAATATACTTACCCACATAAACATACCCCCATACTGTAGACCAATAATTTATCCAAATGCTAGACTGATAATTTATCTTACCAGTAGACCACTAGTTTATCCTACGGGAAGATTGATAATTGTAATGTATCCTACTAGTAGGCTAATAATTTATCCTACTGGTAGATTGAAAATTTATACAACTATATAATTTATCCTATTGGTAGACTGATAATTTATCCTATTGGTAGATTGAAAATTTATCCTACTAGTGGGTGAACTGATAATGCATGCTACTGGTAGTCTAATAATTTATCCTACTGGTAGACTGATAATTTATCCTACGAGCAGATTAAAAATTTACTCTAATGGTAGACTGATAATGTATCCAACTGGGAGACCGATAATTTATCCTACCAGTAGACTGATAATTTAACCTATCTGTAGACTTATATGAGTTATGTAATTCTGTATTTATTGCAATCCCAAAGAAATCAGGAGCCTTGGAATGTGATCAACATCGAACAATTAGTATAATGAGTCACATCACGAAGATTTTGCTAAGAATTATCATGCAAAGAGTTAGGAGGAAAATAAAACCTGAAATAGGAGAAGAACAATGTGGGTTTGTAGTAGGCAAGGGTACAGTAAATGCTGTGTATATACTGAGAACCGTAATCGAACGTTCTATAGAAGTAAACAAAGATCTACACCTTTGCTTTATTGACTACACAAAGGCTTTTGATAAAGTGAGACATGTCAACATGATAAGGATGCTTGAAGATCTACAAATTGATGGGAAAGACCTTAGACTTGTAAAAAACATATATTGGAAACAACAAGCTGCCATAAGAGTTGATAATGAAGTAAGCCAATATCAGCCTATTAAGAGAGGTGTGAGACAGGGATGTGTAATGTCTCCAGATCTGTTTTCCCTGTACAGTGAAAATATTTTCAGAAATATTGAAAATATGGAAGGAATCAACATTGGGGGACGATGCATCAATAACATTAGATATGCAGATGATACAGTCTTGATTGCAGACAATGAACAGGACCTGCAAAATTTAGTAGATGCGGTTGTTACACACAGTGAACAACAAGGGTTAGAATTAAATTGTAAAAAGACACAGATTATGGTCGTCACTAGGAAGAACGAAATACCACAGTGTAATATACAAGTAAATGAGAATATTCTTCAACAAGTGAATAGGTACAATTATCTCGGAACAGTAATAACATCTGATGGGAGATGCCTTGAAGAGATTAGAAAAAGAATCGCCATGGCAAAAGTAGCCTTTAGCAAGATGAAAAACATACTGACCAATAAAAAGATGTCAATTGAAACGAGAAAAAGAGTGTTGAGATGCTACATAGAACCTGTATTTTATATGGATGTGAAGCTTGGACAATGAGCAGCCAGGCTGAAAAACATCTGATGGCTGTAGAAATGTGGTTTCTGAGGGAAATGCATAGAATACCATGGACAGCCAGAAAGACCAATGAACAAGTCCTTCAAGAAACAAATGAAGATCGTAAACTGATCAGAGACATTAGACGTAGACAGTCACAATTTTTTTGGGCATGTTATGAGAAGAAATGATTTGGGTGGTGGGCCAGGTGGTGGGATAGGGCCAGGCGGTGGGGTAGGGCCAGGCGGTGGGGTAGGGCCAGGCGGTGGGGTAGGGCCAGGCGGTGGGGTAGGGCCAGGCGGTGGGGTAGGACCACCACCACCAGTAAGGGCTAGGGTGATAGTGGAAATTAAGAGGCCGATCGCTGTGAGAATGCTCGCTATGGTGATACCCTGCTCTCGGAACAGAGTCCGCAGCCTCTCACCCAGTGTGGTGTCTTCATTGACCACCCGATGAATGGTGTCACGGATCCGGCTGAACTGGGTGCGCAGGTCTTCGTGTAACTCAGCGACTTCTATTAAAAGCCTCTTCTTAGCTTCTTCACTATCGGCAATCTTTTGCTCTTGAAAGTCCCTGCTCTCCTCATTGGGTGCTATCAACATTTTCCGCCGCCGTATGGCGATCTCTTTTTCTTGCTGGTCGAGAATAACGAGATAGTTTGTGAGTTTACCTTTAATCGTTGTCACCGCTTTGTCAAGCGCCATGAGCCCCCGGAGTTCTCTCACTGGAGGTAGGCCTTTCTCCCCCAGGTACTGGTCTACGTGTGAGGTTTCTAAAACACGCTGCACTTCTGGACTCGACATGGCCCGTTCTAAGATATTGCCAATATTTGAAGCTATCTGTGGGACATCCTGAATATCTGCACCACCTAGAGCAGCTTCTTCCTCAGCCAGATCACTATCAGTCTGCTTGAGGATGGTGACAGCCTTTGGCGGTATTTTTCTCCCAAACCCCAATGCCTCTCTGGTACTCGCTCTGAGGCCACTCAAAGCTAAAGGCATACCATCCAACTTTGTAATCCTTTCGCGCCCAACATAGAGCGCATTCTCGCTACCCAACCTAATTTTTGTATAATCTTTGCCTGTTATAGGTGTGATACCCCACAGCTCCTTCACCCTTCTAAAATAGTCATCAATGGCGCTGTTTTCTAGCTCCACTTGTAAGTTGCGCTCCCCCTGTGACGTCTCCCCCTGTGACGTCTCCCCCTGTGACGGCCACTCGGTATTAACAATGCGGGGATTATCGACATCAAAATCGTCGTCGATGAAGCCTGTCTCTTCTTCCTCACCCGTTTCAGGCCTCCCCTCTTCACCACCAAAATCAGTCAGCTCAACTCTATCCATATTAGATATTGCTACAAAGCAATAAACAACTAGCCATGTCTTCAAGTGCATATGGTCGTAAGCTTAACCCTTACCGCCGTCTCCGGGAGCCGCTCGGTGTGAAAGGATTGCGGCAAACGATAATCGTGACCAACAATCCTTCTACGATCGGTCCGAAGCAGCAGTTACTAGTTCGTTTTCCCAATCTCGGTGCACACGATGTTATCGTGCCTGGGTCAGTGCGGCTGGCATTCAATGTCGACGTCAGTTCCCCTGATGTCAACCGGTTCGTGGTCCAGAACCTCGGCCGAGCGCTGGTTCAAAAGCTGACCGTCAGGCTCTCTGGCAATGAAGTCTTCTCTCTTGTGGACAGTGATGTCTACAACGTCTACCTGGATCTTTGGAAGAGTCGATCGGAGCGGGCGAGCGCTGTGTATCAAGGCATCGATACAAGCACCGGTATGAATGTGACCAAGGCGCGTGTTGGCGCAGCGGATGCTGTTGTTCTGCCCCCCCCCCCCCCCGCCAATGCGAGAGACGTGGCCATCGCGAAGGCCTTCAAAAACAGGTACTACATACCACTAGACTTTGAGCTGCTTGAAACGCATGCGCCCTTCTACCAATCTGCTCTTAGTGATCGGCTGGAGATTGAGTTGACCTTTAACGACGCTTCCCGCGTGATTCGCGCAACTGGTAAAGATGCCGGCAACTCCTCATACTCCCTAGAAAACATCTGTCTCGAGTACGAAGTCCTAGAAAACATCTGTCTCGAGTACGAAGTAGTCACTGAGCCCACATTGGCCCGGCTAATTCGGAGCATGTATGAGAGCCGTATGGTGGTGTTATACGAGCGGGTCCTACGACATAGACGGATCCCTCAGAAAAAGGAGGACTCGATGTGGAACATCAATCTGAACACACCCTGTAAGTCTAGAAAGGCATTCTACTATTATGGGAAGATCCCGCCAACCAAAAGGATTTTACACGCCAACCAGAGTTGTTTTACAACCCACAGATCACCAAAGTTGAAGTCATCGTAGAAGGACAAGCCAATCAGCTATTTGCGCACGGCTTAGCACCACACCAGCTCTGGGACGAAGCTAGGAAATTCTTCGTTGGTGGCCTCAAAAGGCACCCTGAGACAAGCATAGTCGCCAAAGAGCTAGGATTGTTCGATGTCAGTCTAGGCGAGTACTTGACGACAAAATTCTGCTTGTGGCTGGACTTCCGGACCTCTGACGATGACCATCTTCACGGCAGTGGCCGGCGTGTAGAGAACGGCTCTGAGGGCATCACTCTCCAGATCACGAAAGAGGCCGAACCGGCGGGGCCCCTGTACTGCTACGTTTATTTGGTTATGGACGGACAGCTGAACATCGACACCGGGAGATTCGTTAGTGCTGTTTATTAATGGAGTTCCCACTTAAGCCACACTCGGCCATCATCACAGGCCCCACATCGTGTGGTAAAACAGAATTCATTCTCGACCTCCTGGAAGGCCCGTACAGGGGCGTTTTCGAGCATATTGTAATTGCTTGCCCTTCGGTACGATACAATGAAACATACCGGGCCCGGCCGTGGGTGTGGTCAGATCCCGAGGTCTTCATATTTGACCCCGGTGATCGGCTGCTCAAATGGCTAGAGGCCTTCTATAAAATGTTTCAGGGGACACCGACGTTATACATCATTGATGACTGCAGCGCAGAGGACGCTATCGCGCAGAAGCGGACTATGTTGACTTATCTAGCTTTTAGCGGGCGACATGCCCAGCAAAGTCTGTGGGTTCAAACCCAGAAGTACAACGCCGTTGCGAAAGGCCTCAGAGCGCAGACACAGTGGGTGGCGCTCTTCCATTCCAAGGATAAGGATAGCTTTGAAGACTGCCTGGACGAGAACTACATCATCCACTCTAGGGAGGAACGCGATGGGGTGCGAAAGCAACTCGAAGCTAATGAGTTCTCAAAGCTGGTACTGAGGACCAAGTTCCCATTTTCTTATAAAGTGCTCAAAGCTGGTGAGGTTTGTTAGATACTAAGCATATGTTAAGCATCAGCTAAGCATATGTTAAGCAACAGCTAAGCATATGTTAAGCATCAGCTAAGCATATGTTAAGTATCAGCTAAGCATGTATGAAGCAGTGCTTTGTTACTCCGTAACAGCCTTAGTTGTATTACAACTGATATGCACATGTTGTGTGCTTGGATGGGCTGTGCATTCCTATATTAGAGTTAGACGTTGGGTATTTGCAAACGCTGTGATGGATTGTGACACCATACTCGACCAGCTGTTACGTGAAGAGGCAAAGCCGGTAGAGTCTGCTCCGGAATCTACAACAACACCACAGTCCGGACATGCATCACCACCTGCCACAACGCCACAGTCCGGACATGCGTTGCATCGTGAAAGGCTGGCAGCACTTGCGGCTGGGGGACGTGCCGGGCAGTACATAGGAGGTAAGTACTCCAAACTTACAGTGGAAATGGTTGAGGCCTTGCCTGATCAAGAAATTGAGAAGCTATATGCGAGACATGAGGCGAGGCTTCGAGCGGCAATAACAAAGACCCTAGGCACGGCTATGCTACAGATGTACGCACAAGTGGCAAGTATGTTCCTCCCCATTGCTGATAATCAAGCTTTGGTGACAGACCTGGAGGCCGACCCGTTTCTAGGGCATGCGCTAAACACAGTTACATGTGAACTCTACCATAAGTTCGGTATGTGCTTAGCACCTGCAACTGTCGCGCTTGCAACTTTTAGGCACTGCCATTTTGGACATATCTGTCCTAAGCAAGAACAAGATGGAGGAGGAGACCCCCGAAATTGCTCCACAGGAGAAACTAGTGACGAAGGACCCCAGGAAAGTTGCGGCTGGGAAGAGAGGAGCTGCTGCCCGAAAGAGTTGTGAAGCAGAGAGGCTGTCTCTAGCTCTGCAGCTGGCTGTTCGTGAGAAGAAACGAAAGTTAGCCCCCGAGCATGAGGAGGCCCCACCACCGCTGTTTCCAATGGTGCCAGTTGATTACCGTGGCTGGACTCCCTGGATTATCGGAGTGGCTGACGTTGTCGTTGTCGTCGGAGTAATTAGGCAGAAAATGCGGCGGACTAAAGCACCTGCCCCGCCTGCGCCCCCCAAGCGACCGGAGACTAACATATTAAAGAATAGAGATCCATTTTATATGGAAAAATGGCAGGCGTTGACGGGAAAGCTATTGTTAACGCCGTTTACCACGGCGCTGTGGTGGCCGCGCTTACGGTAGGCACCGCAAAACTGACCAAGCTGATTTTCAAAGGGGCAACCTTGCCTAAGCTAGACGCTGATATGTATGACATTGGGATGATGGTTTTAGACACGTCCATCGCCTTAGCACTCCGAGATTTGCTTATCAAAGAAGGCTTGATCCCCGCTGATATATTGCATAAACCCTTACAGTATCAGCCCCGCTAGCTATGGCCTCTGTCGCAATGATGATAGGGGGCGCTGTTGTCAATGCCCTCGCGTTTACGGGGGGCAACTACCTCTTTTCCAAGCTAGGGCATGCGGACGCCCATGAAGAAATGAGGCGGCACGATGAGGCTGTCTAGCGGCTACAGGCGGCCCAGGCTGAGTGGATGAGAAAGAGAACCGCGTGGCTGGACTGGCTCAACGATGAGCTACAGCGCGAAGGCCACGCCGTTCACTCTTTCCAGGATGTCGACCAGGCCATGCGGAAATACAGCCTGATCTCTGGCAAACGTGTCGAGCCCCTCGAGCCTGAACCTCGCCTGTCGGATTTCTATGTGCCATCCGAGCCGCAGAAAGACCGCGAGATCACTTTTATCGTTCTTGGGCTGGCAGCGACTGGTATTGTTGCTTATAAGTTGCTTTAGAGATTGACCGCTGCTACCAAAATGAAAGATCTGGAGGATATCTACTACAACCCTCAGGGCTACTGGAAAGGCTTGGCGGCCATTAAGAAGCTAGCTGCTGCAGCTAATGTTTCGGAGGATGTTGCCCGAGACTGGCTCAAGAAGCAAGCTATTTTTCAGATCTATTTACCCGCTTCTCGTTACATTCCGCGGCCATCTATTGATGAAGATAGACCGAATGCCGTCCATCAGGCTGACTTGCTCTACCTACCACATGACCGGGTTGGTCGTAAGACATTTAAGTATGCCTTGACAGTTGTGGATGTTGCCTCACGGTTTAAGGAAGCAGAGGCTTTGACAGACAAGAGCAGTGAAGGGGTGGCTTTGGTCCTAGAGCGAATTTACAAACGCGGGCCACTCAAATGGCCACAGCTTCTGCAGATTGACCCGAGGCGTGAGTTTATGGGTGCTGTGAGCCAGCTGGCAGCGAAGCATAAGACACAGATACGGCGTGGAGAAGCTGGGAATCACCGGCAGCAGGCGATCGTCGAGAGGTTCAATCGCACTCTGGCAGAGAGACTGTTCGGTGCCCAGTACGCCCAAGAGTTACTACTGGCAGCTCGAGGGTCCTCTGAACGTTCGGTTGAATGGGTTCAGGCTCTTCCTCAGGTGGTCGCGGCGCTTAACGGTGAGGTGACTCGTTTGATGGGTCGGAAGCCGGTTGATGCCATTAAGGACACTTCTGTATCCCATTCGCCGGCCGCTCCTGCTCACCGTACTATCGGCCTCAAGGAGCCTGTGATTCCGTCTGAGGCTCTAGTTCGGTATCTGTATGCAAGCTCGCCTGGGGAGCATGAGCTTGAAGGTGGCCGGCGCCGGGCGACTGATCCTTCGTGGTCATTAACAGTACACGAGATTCGTAGAACAGTATGCCAGGATGGGCGGCCTGCGCTGTACTACCTGGAGGATGGGCCAGCGCGGGGCTTCGTTCGCGAAGAGCTGATGATTGTTCCTCCCGACACCCAAATGCCTCCTGACCGGATCCTCCCTAAGCGATGAGGCCCAGGCTGGCGATCTGCCCGTTATGCATCCCTCGGTTCTCTACTCTATGGACTTCTACCTCGTAGATGGACCAGCTCGTGGATGTGAGGAGCTCCACAGCTACTCCCTAGCAGGATTCTAGGTAGCCGTAGGCCCTAGTGTTGATACCATCAGCACAAATCCATTTTTTCGTGTCCATGGGGCTCAGAGATGTTTTGTTCATCTCATAAACCCCTATCTGGTGGCCCTTGCTTCGTATGGCAACCTGTGTGTGCTTGTATTCCCGCTGACCGAACAGACTGTCCTTGTAGTGTTCGTGTCTGAGGTCCTTCTTCACAACTGTCCGAGCCACTCCTTTGGCTTTCTTGATGTTGGCGGCCTCCTCTAGGATTATGTACATCTTTGGTCTGAGACCGACGAACTCAGCTATCGAGCGGCCGTTGCATTCATCTTTGAATTTGCCGACCACCTTTTTATTCGCAGTCGAATGGTTGGGGTGGTCACGCGGATAATCTGAGAAGTCGTACCAGTCGGGATGAGCCTTCATGTCCGCATATACATCCTCAGTCTCCACCTGAAGTAGAAGGGAGTCAGTATCTGTGTAGCAGAGCTGGAGTCTATTACCGTATTGGGGTGTAAGCCGGTTGTACCAGAAGTCATACATGAGGTACTTGGATTGGTCCAGGATGGCCTGCCCACAATAGACTGGTTTATTCAGCTGGACCTTGTTCTTGATGCTGTGCACCGCCACCAGTCCACCGTTGAAGATTCTACACGATTCGTAGTTGGGGCTGGCGATTAATTTTCGGAGTCGGTCAGTCTCGGTGCCTCTGATAAGGTTGACTCTGATGCGTTTGCGAACGTTCTCCATACTCTTCCCGAAGACGGCATTGTTCATCAGCTTGAAGAAGTCCTTCTCAAATTCCGACTTGGCTTGGGCTCGTAGAGAGGTATTCATCTCTATGTAGGGCTTCATCCATTGGGACTGATTGAACTTGATGGCTCGGTGGATCTGGGTGACCTCTAGACCGAGGCTGTGATAGAGTTTGAGATTGCGGTAGTGGACGACGTATCGCTCCTTGCTGTGGAGATGAGGTACCAGCTTTGTTTGCTCCGTGAACTTACCCCCCCCCCCCAGTTTGTTCTGGAGCTCGCGCTGATAGCTGCTTAACCAGGCCTCTAGGATGGTCATGGTTTCTGGAGCTAGCGGATAGTCACTGTGGGCTCATGTAGGTGCGCTGGGTACTTCATATCAACCTCAACAAGCCATCCCTCTGGGGCGTTGTCGGGGGTGTTGAGTACCTCCTCGAGAGTTGGATTGGCCCATTGGAACCCTCCGGTGGGGAGGTATTCCATCATGGCCCACCCATACAGGTTATTTGCATCTAGGTACATGATCCATGAATTGGGTGTTGTGGGGTCATAGTCTGAAGTCTTGGGGTTGTTGGCCTTAGCATACCGCTTGGAGACCATGGCCACACCCCCTCGGAGTCCCTTCTCAAAGAGGAGGTGCATATCAAAGTCGGTTAGGAGCTCGAGTTGCACCTTCGTCTTTTTTAGGAGTGCGTCCCATGCCAGGCCGGGTGCACTGATGTAGTGGGCTGGGTCGAGCTGATATACCTCCATGCAGGTGTCTCGGAATGCCTCGAATATATCAGCCAACAGACTGACGTCTGTTTTCAGGTATAGGTCATGGTAGCCTCCGAGTGTTTTGCAATCGAGCTCCTGCCACACTTTCTGGGCGTGGGCAAAGTCAGAGTCACTGATTCCTTCTCGGGTGAGCTTGCTGTAGAAGGCCTCTTTGGGTGGTAGGTGGTCCTCAGCAAAGCGCTCGAAGCTGTCCATGTATTCGTAAGGGTATACGCCCTTACGGAGAAGGAGATGTGACTGGCTCTGGCTTAGCGTGGTCCTGAACTTGCTCATTAAGACAGCCCAGGGGGTGTGCTTCTCAGTGTTGCACGTCTCACATCTTGAGATTATGTCGTTGCCTCTACGTGTCAGAGCCATTGATTTGCCACAGTGTGTCAGCTCGCTGAGGTTCCCTACCAAGGTGTCTAGAGAGCTATTCATGAACTGTAGGCTGTCAATGAATTGCAGCTGTCCGATGGTGAAGGAGGCGTACTTCTCTAGGGTGTTTGGTATGCAGGTGATTGTTGTGTTGTCTACTTGTTTGGTTTGCCATTGACCGTTTTTCTTCTTCTTGTAGACTGTTCTTTTTCCCCAGTCCAGACGGCCGGCCGCTTGCATGATGATGTGGGAGTCGTATCCTCTGAGGTTGTGAAAGACTACAGGTATCCTCAGCTTGTCTCTGTTTATGCGCCATGCCAGATTACAGACATTGTGGGCAGCACCCCGGTATTTGCCTGTAATATGGCAGTGGTCTCTCACCTTGTCCTCCTCCAGCGGCTCTTTACAGATGTGGCAGGTGGTGGCGGTGGCAAAGTCTTCACGGTCTTTTTGCCCCAGCACCATCAGAGCCGGCCGCTGTAACTTGTGGTGGATGGTGGCCTGCTCTCGTGCCAAGTGTTTGAGGAATTCGTCGGCAGAATCCTCCCCCCGATATACGACAGGGTTTGTGGTGAGGCCGTCGCAGCGTACAATGGTGTAGCCGAAGCCGCAGGGAGGCTGCTGGGCAAGTTGTCGCGTGTTGCTCTGGCTTGGATCCATTGCCGCGCCATGTACGGGAACGTTCAACGTCTCAAAGTCTGCGTATATGATGTATGGTGCCCTCATCTGTTTCTGGAGGGCCTTGAAATTCATCTTTCCCTCTTTAGGCATGACATTCACCTGACTGGCTGTGTTGATGCCTTGACAGAGTGGCTCAAGCAGGTCCAGGGTTTCCTGAGAGGAGTGTACATGGAGACAGTTGAGACATGGATACTTCTTACCCCTATGTTTGCTGTTTCCATATAGAAGCCGCCACACATCCTTGACCCAGACATAGTGCCTATTCTCATCCTTACACAGGAGCAAGAGGTTGATTTGGTTGCGCTGGAGTGTGTTGGTTCGGAGTATGGTTGGACCTTTGTTCCACCCAAAGACTCTGATGGCTATGGTGGGATTCTGGTTTTCAAACTTAGCAATGCTGGTCAGCTGCACTGGGAACTCGATTCCTTCAAAGTTTAGCTCTCCCAGGTGGGCGCTATAATTGTTGAGCCTATCAGGATGCTCTCCATGCGCTACTGGGTAGAGCGCTGAGAGTATGGCCCATTCAAAGCAGCGGTTGTCCTCATTCTTTACATTCACAACACTACGTGGTGGAATGTAGCTGGGAGTCGCGAAGTAGCTAGAGCCTCGGAATGGTTGGTAGTTTGCAATGTAGAGGTCAAGCTGCACACACTCATCATAGCTCCAATCCGAGCCCTGTTCAGTGAAGCATTCACTGTCAGCGAATATCTTGGCTATGGCAAGGTCCAGCCCCTCATCAATATCCCCCCTCGTGCAGTACTTCATAGTTCCTGCTTCCATGGATGGCGATTGTCGTAATCTGTTCGCCTTCTGGGGTGGTACGATAGTATTTTAGATAGAGATACAGCTGCATTTTAACGCTGCCATAATCCCCCAACCCATTTACCACCAGAGCTTTGATGGCGGGCTCCATCGAAATCATAAATGTTGCAGGTTCATCATAACCACCACGTTCTGGGACGATTGCTTCATATTTTCTCAGGCTCCCCTCAATCTCCTGGGTGAGTTTCAATTCGGGTGCGTTGCGAATTAAAGCGGCCGTCATCTCAGCCACTTCATCTCGCACACTATCAGCTCGGGTAAGGAACTCTGCTTCGAGGTCGGCGTGGCGTTGAGCACGCTGCCGGGCGCGGTGTCGTCGCTCGGCGACGATCGCGGCTCGGTCCGCGGCGGTACCATATACAAATCTCAGGGCGGTGGTAATCCCTGCTTCAAGTCGTGCCCCTTGTAGATTGGGGTTCTTCTCGAGCAGGGTGGCCCGAGCCATCTCACGCGCTCTGGATATTTCCCCCTCAAGAACGGCCTTCCTCCTCCCACTGTATGGCATGCCATACTCGCGGGCTTGCTGTTTCAACTGAATCAGCGTAGGCATGGCTAAATACACAGATCCGTCAGTCTCTAACAAGTAGGTGTGTAAGTACACCGATGACTTCACCTCTCTCTAATTGAAAGTTCAATCCACTATAATCTTAGCAATTCGACGAATCTCTGCATTATAGTCCTTTACATTCTCTTCGTACCAGATTCGGTGATACTCCTTGTCATATCCACATTCTTTACATAGTTCTAGGAGGTTGTTGACCCCCTTCCCACATTTCCGACATGGTTTAATACATGAACCCTTCCGTATTAGCACTGCATGGACTTTGCAGTAGTCCCTCATACAACTCCGATTGCAGGGCTCTGTGGAACGTAGCCGTAGCCACTTACAACTGTTCTTCGCGGTGCGCATCTTGGTATGTCTGTAGATGATACACTCTAAATCGATGGCTCGGTCGCCCGAGTGCGCTCCGGGATACAGAGGACGGCCCGGTCGGGCCCTGGGGGGTGGGGCCCCCGGGGTTGGGTCCCTAGGGGGGCTTTCTTTTGGCGCTCCTGTGGTGCCCCGACCCTTTTGGCCCCAATCCCCCAATTGACATCTACTTCTAAATACTTCAACGTTTCCAGAGCTGTGCTTATTGTAGCATACTCCTCCTTCATTTTAGTAGAATGAGCAAATGGAATTGAGCCATATTTGTTACCATTGTTTAAGAGAACACCTTTCAAACATCTATAAAAAAGCTGTCAATGAAAAGTCGCCACACATCTGGTGTATAACTTACAACCATTTCGTTGACAAGACCTCCTACATTTGTACGAAATACAAGGTTGTTTTCTATACAAAAGAATGGAAGAACACCTTGTTCTCTGCTGCAATATAATGTAACCTTTTTTTCAGCAGTCAGTAATAATTTTTCTTTTAATCTTGAAGCCAACAGTTCTGAAGATTCCTTGGTTAACAAGAATAATGGGAACAGCAGTAAAGCTTAAACAGACAATGGGTGAATCACCAAACAACGAAAAGTAGATTGTGAGCTTCACTAGAACACGATTACAGAAACAAAATGGACGTTGCGGCTAAAGCCTTCGTCAGCACAGAACAAACACACACAAACAGACACACAACTACAAGGGGGGAAAAAAACTACATGAAAATATTAAGGTTACATAGCTGAATACGTCTTGCGCGACTGTAAGTGGATTGAATTAACCGGATGTGTGGTTTAGGTGGTCAAAGGGCTAACGGTCAGCCAGAATCTCAAACATTGGCTAAGTCGCCCGGTGGGAGACACCCGCTACGAGGATAGGAGGACGCCCACGTGAGCGAAGGGTAGGATGCACTATAACTGTCACTTGTGGTTCCACATGTCACTGCTGTCTCATCTTCTATCAAGGAATCCTAACTTTGACTGAACATTGGAATTGGTATGTCATATCCGTGTAGAACAGGTCGTCTGGCAGAATCTACATCTGGATATTCCTATTTTTGTGTGTGGTATTTTCCATTAATCCCCTTAATATTAACAAAACAGAAATAACAGTCATCGTAGTAGTTCTTACACTCTCTCCAAACCATTGGAATTCCGAATTTTAAACATTTTCATTTCCCACAAGTCCTCTGTTGCAGGTGTTCAACACATGTTTTGCAAACAATATGAGGAAGATTCTTGGAAAACTGAAACTGTAAGTAAACAAGCAGTTTCATTTTTTAATGGACAAGATAGTAATAGTTGGTTTTTTTCCCCCAGAGCCTTATAAAGAAAATACAGTAATAATATTAATTAAATGCATAAATGCCTGTATCTCAAAAACTAGAGCTGCTACAGAAAAATAAATGTGATAGTTAGATTTACCAGGCGTCATTTATGCAAAACCAAGTGTAAAATGCTTGGGACCATTTTTTATTTTTGTAGGGCTGTGCAATTTATCCTACTGGGAGACCAATAGTTTATTCTACAGGTAGATTGATAATTTATCCTGTTGGTAAACTCATAATTAATCCTACTATAAATCAAGAAAATATCGTACTATCAGATCTATAGTGTATAGTACTGGTAGATCTATAGATTATCCTAATGGTAGATCTATAGATTATCCTACTGGTAGATCTATAGCTTACCCTACAGGTAGATCTATAGTTTATTCTATTGGTAGTTCTATAGTTTATCTTGCAGGTATATATATAGGTTATCCTATTGGTAGCTATACAGTTTATCCTACTGGTAGATCTATAGCATATCCTAGTGGTAGATCTATAGTTTATCCTACTGGTAGATCTACAGTTTATCCTATTGGTAGATATATGGCTTATCCTACTGGTAGATCTATAGTTTATCCTACTGGTAGATCTATAGTTTATCCTACTGGTAGATATATAGTTTATTCTACTGGTAGATCTATAGTATATCCTACTGTTAGATCTATAGTTTATTCTACTGGTAGATCTACAGTTTATCCTACTGGTAGATCAATAAATTATCCTACTGGTAGATCTACAGTTTATCCTACTGGTAGATCAATAGTTTATCCTACTGGTAGATCTACGGTGTATCCTACTGGTTGATCTACAGTTTATCCTACTGGTAGATGTACAGTTTTTCATACTGGTAGATCTACAGTTTTTCCTACTGGTAGATCTATAGTTTATCCTACTGGTAGATCTATAGTTTATCCTACTGGTAGATCTATAGATTATCCTAATGGTAGATCTATAGTTTATCCTACTGGTAGATCTATAGTTTATCCTACTGGTAGATCTATAGTTTATCATACTGGTAGATCTATAGTTTATCCTAATGGTAGATCTATAGTTTATCCTACCGGTAGATCTATAGTATATCCTACTGGTAGATCTATAATTTATCCTACTGGTAAATCTATAGTTTATCCTACTGGTAGATCTATAGTTTATCCTACTGGTAGATCTATAGTTTATCCTACTGGTAGATCTATAGTTTATCATACTGGTAGATCTATAGTTTGTCATACTGGTAGATCAATAGTTTATTCTACTGGTAGATCTATAGTTTATTCTACTGGTAGATCAAGAGATTATCCTACTGGTAGATCTATAGTTTATCCTACTGGTAGATCTATAGTTTATCCTACTGGAAGATGGATAGTTTATCCTACTGGTAGATCTATAGTTTATCCTACTGGTAGATCTACAGTTTATCCTACTGGTAGATCAATAGTTTATCCTACTGGTAGATCTACAGTTTATCCTACTGGTTGATCTACAGTTTATCCTACTGGTAGATGTACAGTTGTTCATACTGGTAGATCTACAGTTTATCCTACTGGTAGATCTATAGTTTATCCTACTGGTAGATCTATAGATTATCATAATGGTAGATCTATAGTTTATCCTACTGGTAGATCTATAGTTTATCCTACTGGTAGATCTATAGTTTATCATACTGGTAGATCTATAGTTTATCCTAATGGTAGATCTATAGTTTATCCTATTGGTAGATCTATAGTATATCCTACTGGTAGATCTATAGTTATCCTACTGATAGATCTATAGTTTATCCTACTGGTAGATCTATAATTTATCCTACTGGTAAATCTATAGTTTATCCTACTGGTAGATCTATAGTTTATCCTACTGGTAGATCTATAGTTTATCCTACTGGTAGATCTATAGTTTATCATACTGGTAGATCTATAGTTTGTCATACTGGTAGATCAATAGTTTATCCTACTGTTAGATTTACAGTTTATCCTACTGGTAGATCTATAGTTTATCCTACTGGTAGATCTACAGTTTAATATACTGGTAGATCTATAGTATACCCTACTGGTAGATCTATAGTCTATCCTACTGGTAAATCTATAGTTTATCCTACTGGTATATCTATAGTATATCCTACTGGCAGATCTATAGTTTATCCTAACTGGTAGAATCTATAGTTTATTATACTGGTAGATCTATAGTATATCCTACTGGTAGATCTATAGTTATCCTACTGGTAGATCTATAGTATATCCTACTGGTAGATCTATAGTTATCCTACTGGTAGATCTATAGTATATCCTACTGGTAGATCTATAGTTTAACCTACTGGTAGATCTATAGTTATCCTACTGATAGATCTATAGTTAATCCTACTGGTAGATCTATAGTATATCCTACTGGTAGATCTATAGTTTATCCTACTGGTAGATCTATATTATATCCTACTGGTAGATCTATAGATTATCATACTGGTAGTTATAAAGTTTATCCTACTGGTACATCTATAGCTTATCTTACTTGTAGATCTATAGTTTATCATACAGGTAGATCTATAGGTTATCCTACTGGTAGATCTATAGTTTATCCTACTGGTAGATCTATAGCTTATCTTACTTGTAGATCTATAGTTTATCCTACTGATAGATCTATAGTTTATCCTACTGGTAGATCTATAGTTATCCTACTGGTAGATCTATAGTTTATCCTACTGTTAGATCTATAGTATATCCTACTGGTAGATCTATAGTTTATCCTACTGGTAGATCTATAGTTTATCCTACTATTAGATCTATAGTTTATCATACTGGTAGATCTATAGTTTATCATACTGGTAGATCTATAGTTTATCATACTGGTAGATCTATAGTTTATCATACTGGTAGATCTATAGTTTATCATACTGGTAGATCTATAGTTTATCCTACTGGTACATATATAGCTTATCCTACTGGTAGATCTATAGTATATCCTACTTGTCAGGGTCTTAAACTTGGCTCGCTTGCCTAACAAGTGTGAGACAGTACAAATACAACGTGATTTGACGTAAGACTCAACGACACATCGTTCGATGGATTTATTAACATATCAAATACAGAACGATGATCACAAATATATATAATGGATACTTTACAACTTACATCCACAATACAGTTCACAAGTCTGACTCGCAAGATGTCCAGACACTCGCCTTTCAATACAGAAACCATACAACGCCTTTCTCTCAATCACACGTCCGTCATGTTCCGTGTCCCAGAGCTGTCTGGACCTGGTTCGCAACTTGCCTCCTGCCTGACGTGGCGTCACGTGGCAGGCGTGCGTCTTGCATTGGCGGCCTGACCGCTGGTCAGCCAGCGATCTCGCAGGCCGGTAACTCATTCGCCTGGCGGCGCAACGAAGTTGTTGCATCCCTTACTGGGAGCTAAGTCGCCTGGCGGTCGTAACGATGTCCCTGCATCGCTGTCCCCTGTTGGACTCTGACACGCTCCCCCGGTAAAATCCATGAAAGATGTCGTCTTTCATGTATAATGTCTGTACCTGTTGGGTTAATAGTATACCCTTGTCAGAGTCTACCTTTCCATTGTTATACACAACGTTATCAAAAATACACACATGACATAGAAATATATAAGACCTGGGAGTTGGGTACAACGACATGTGGTGTTTCATGTTTAACACATATCAGGCTTCACCCTCTCGATGGCTGATTACCTCAATTGCATTATCACCCAGTCAGATCAGTAGTTCCAGCTTCACGCATCTACCTCGCAGCAATTTGAAAAAAATAATAATATGGTTCTTGGAACAAAAAACCATCTAGCCAGACTGAAATACGGCTTTATATAAGTCGTATAAAACACTCCAACCCTGTCCCCTACTTGGCCAGGAGTTCTTGTGTTGGTATACAATGTTGGCAACCCTCTGCCATGCCCAGTAGATGCCTGCCTGTTGTGTCAACACTTTAACAACAACATGTTATATTACACACAACACATTAGCATATACATTTCAAATTATGGCCCTTTGTGTGAAAATGTAATAACAATAAATGAAAGGGAAATAATTTTACCATTAGTGAAACACAATAATTTACAATAACTATTTAATTTCTTAGTGTCATTGCTTGACGTTTCTTCATATTAACGAGAAAAAGTCGGTAATATGAATACGTTAATCAAGATATGATTCTAAGATTACATTAGAGAAATAAATAAACACACAATTCGTGTATTCCATTTTATAGAATCCTAAACATTTTAGAATCGTCAAAACTTTTTAACCTTTCATATGTTGTCTGCTATTTTTTTTGTTCTAAATTTCTAATTAATCCGGAAGTACACACGAGCACTAAAATCAGCTGATGGTAAAGCTTGTAGAACACACCTGTTCCGGTTTGATGTAGTTTAAGGAAGGTACACTGTTCTCAAAGTTCGTGTTGGATGTTGTTACACAATCTTCTGGATTACGATCGAATGTTCATGTGTTAGATGTTTCAGTCGAACATTAAAGATTTCGGTTCACTGCAGAGGTGTAGAAAAGTCGTCACTGTTCAGTTTTTACTTTCACACTCGTAATTAAAATGTTCCTGGAAGATTCAACACGAAGTTATCACTGTCACGTTGGATAATTCGCTTCAGGTAAGTGCGAATGTGACACTGTTCTTGTACGTAATATATACAGTTAATAAAGTTCGCTTTCTACCACATACTGCACATTTATACACGACAATCACTACATGAACTAGTAAAATAAGAACACTATATATAATGGGAGTAATCCCTATCACAATATTGTAGACATTACACAGCTTTTTGTGAATGAAAAACCACTATTCACTGCTAAATGGCTGTGTCGGTCTGAGTGTATTTCTACATAATGCACTCAGACATTGGTGCTCACTGGGTCGGTCGGACAACGTGACAAAAGATCGGCAATTGAATTGGTTCTGCCTGGGATATGTCGAACCTCAAAGCTATAATCTTGAAGTTTCAAAGACCAACGCGCTACCATATGGTTCGATGGTACACCTGAATTCAACCATCGTAAGGGGCTGCTGTCCGATTCTACGATGAAATGGGGTCCTAGAAGAAATCTAGATAATTTTGTAATACCTACTACTAAAGCTAGGGCTTCCAATTGAGGAATGGACCATGCCCGCTCTCGGGCCTTCAGCTTCCTGGATACAAAATAAACGGGGTGGAGAATGTTGTTATACTCCTGCAACAGGACTGCTCCAATCGCCATGGAGCTAGCATCTGTGCGTAATCTGAAAGGTAAACGGATATCGGGCAATTTAAGGATAAGATTATGTTCATTCTTATCAGATCATTCTTATCGGCCGATCAGGTCAAAGTATTTTGACAATGAAGGATCAGCTTTTTGGGCTGTTACAAATGCTTCCTTCATGGTGTCAGTAGGTAGTGAAACTGGGCTGAGTAATTGTATAGCCTCAGTTTGATTTACTTCATCTTGCATTCTAGCAGTAGCTCTTGTTACTGCGTTCACACACTCAATGATATCAGATGATGATGATGGAACAATAGTTTCAATGATGTCATGAGAACTTAGTGCTACATTAGCTACTTTACAATCAATAGGTGGTGTGACATTTTCAATGATGACATTTGATGGTGATGTTATGGTATCATTAATACATGAAGATGTTATGTCATGAGGTTTATCATTTACCTCAGGTAAATTACCAATAATTATATCACAAACTGGACTGGTTAGTGCAGCGCACTTTACTTTCCCAGTGAGGAAAGGTGTTTCAATATATGCCCATGCTAATGGGTATTTCTCAATATTGCCTGAGAATGTTCTACATGTTACGTGCCTGCCTGTATAGTCTGTAGGCATTATGAACGTTTTCTTCAGGCCAATGAGTGAACTGCCCGTGTCGCGAAGGACTGTAGCAGATTTGCCATTTACATATCCGTGATGGATGTTTATTCTGCCTTTTGAGTCTACTACCAAATTAGCTTCTTCATTGGCAATAGGGATGGCATGACCGCATGTTAAAATACCATCTTCATAGAAGGTGTTACAAACAGAGCATTTGTTTGCGTTGAATATGTCGAAAGCCTGTGCTGAGTTCACAGGATGTTTCTCTGGCTCTTCTTCATCAGAAGACGAACTATCAAACAAGGCGGCGTTTGCTTTGTTGGTCATATGCCTGCCCTTACAATCTTTCCGATGGTGTCCCCATGCCTTGCAGAGGAAACATTTTCGTGAGTTTTTGAAGGATTTACGTTCCTTGTCCTGTCTGTTTACCATGTTTAATGAGTAAGTCTGGTACCCTGGGTTCTGATCGCACATTTCACCCTGATGATGTGAATATTTACAATAAATACAATGATTAAATTTCTCAGAGGTAGGCCTATGAGGTTTCTGCCTACTATAGGGTTGTTTGTCATAGTTAGCCGCTGCTACAAAGTTAATGTTAGTATCTTCAGTAGCAAAGCAATGTTTGTTGGCTGTGTAGTAAGCCGACCCACGTCTTTCAATTTCATCCACACTAGAGCATTCATTCTCTAACAAAAATTTAGCAAAGGCTGAAGGAATAGATGACACAATTTTGTCTCTAATGATTAGATCTTCCAATCTCTGTTAACTTTTTTCAATTTTGGCTGCTGACGTCCATTTGGTGAAAAAATCTCGGACTAAGCAGAGGTAGTCAGAGAACGTTTGAGTCGGTTTCGGGCTCAGTTTACTGAACTGTTCTCTGTAACCGGCCTCATCTAACATAAAATGTGCCATAATCTTAGATTTCAGATAATGGTAATCTTTTCTGAGGTCTTTGGGGATGGTTTCAATAACTTTAAGAGGTTCCCCTGACAAACTCCTCATGTACACAATATTCCATTCAGAAAGTGGAACTTGATAATGTTCCATTAAAGTTTCAAAATTTTGGGTAAAGGCTGCGATGCAGTCACCCGAGGTATAATTACGTACAATACCTTGATATTTCTTATACTGGTTTTCTTTCTCCAGTCTTTCAGATTTCTTAGACTGTTTGTTAATGGCAGTCTCGGTGTCAAGTTGTTTTATCTTCAACTGTAACTCCAGTTCTTCTCTCTTACTCTGAGCTGCTATTTCTGCCTTTTTCAACTCACTATCTATCTCAGCTTGCTTTGTCTTTTCAGACAATTCTGCTTGCTTTAAGGCTGTTTCTGCCTCTACTTGCTTCGCAGTTCTTTCTGCTTCTGCCTGTTTAAGAGCTCTTTCAGCTGCTCTTTCTTCGCGTTCATTGGCTTTTTCCTGTACTAGTAGGTATTCTGCATATTTCTGCTCACTCCACTGTGTTAATTCATCACCATGTAACTGTAACTTTATCCCCATATCAATGAAATCAAATAATGAAGACATGATGGGAAAATGTCAATGAAATACCAACCACACACAATATGTTATAAGTGGTTAGTAATCAACAAGTTACAATCTGTTTATATGGACGATATGTGCCTAAAAATGCATTTTTAAAGTATACGAAAAGGAAAAAGTATACTCAAGTGCCCTGGATGCGGTGAAGAACGGTTGGAAAATCGGGCTAGGAACTGTAGGGTCGCTACTTCAGACTACAAATGACCTCTACGGCAAGGTTTCGGATGGTACGGAAAAACCTGCTTTGTTTTTGGAAGAAGATAAATTAGCGTCTATTTGTTGGTGTGTGCCTGCTTGTCACTAAGTGTTGATTAGGTTTGTATGGCGTTGAGTGTAATTGTATGTCGTAAGTTTGTCCGTCAACAGTTTTTTTACAATACACGTTACTTTCTTTCCAAACACTTTTTGCGTTCCACAAACTCAATTCACAAAGACAATCTACAAGTATCTTAATACTCTACAACATTGATGACACATCACTTACATCAAGATGACATTCAGTAAGGACATGGACATCAAGTTTACAAGATGGCGACAAGGTCAAAATGGCGACAAGATCACAATGTCGACAAGGTCAAAACGGTGACAAGTTTCACAAATCACAAATGTTTTACACGCTTACAGGATCAAACAAAATGTATGCATTGTACGTTTACAAATGGTCTTACACATTGTTTAAATAATGTAGTAACAATCAAAATGAGCCTTCCATGATCACATTTAAGTTTAAATCTAACTAAATTAAAGCTGGACGAGACCTTCACGTTCAACAAGGACGAGCTATTCACGTTCAAATATAAGTAAATTAAAGCGGGACGAGCCCTCCACGTTCACACATGTCAGGGTCTTAAACTTGGCTCGCTTGCCTAACAAGTGTGAGACAGTACAAATACAACGTGATTTGACGTAAGACTCAACGACACATCGTTCGATGGATTTATTAACATATCAAATACAGAACGATGATCACAAATATATATAATGGATACTTTACAACTTACATCCACAATACAGTTCACAAGTCTGACTCGCAAGATGTCCAGACACTCGCCTTTCAATACAGAAACCATACAACGCCTTTCTCTCAATCACACGTCCGTCATGTTCCGTGTCCCCAGAGCTGTCTGGACCTGGTTCGCAACCTGCCTCCTGCCTGACGTGGCGTCACGTGGCAGGCGTGCGTCTTGCGTTGGCGGCCTGACCGCTGGTCAGCCAGCGATCTCGCAGGCCGGTAACTCATTCGCCTAGCGGCGCAACGAAGTTGTTGCATCCCTTACTGGGAGCTAAGTCGCCTGGCGGTCGTAACGATGTCCCTGCATCGCTGTCCCCTGTTGGACTCTGACACTACTGTTAGATATATTGCTTATCCTACTTGTAGATCTATAGTTTATCATACTGGTAGATCTATAGTTTATCCTACTGGTAGATCTATAGTATATCCAACTGGTAGATATATGGCTTAGCCTATTGGTAGATCTATAGTATATCCTACTGGTAGATATATGGCTTTTCCTACTGGTAGATCTATAGTTTATACTACTGGTAGATCTATAGTATATCCTACTGGTAGATTTATAATATATCCTACTGGTAGATATATGGCTTATCCTACTGGTAGATCTATAGTATATCCTACTCGTAGATCTATAGTTTATCCTACTGGTAGATCTATAGTATATTCTACTAATAGATATTTATGGCTTATCCTACTGGTAGATCTATAGTATATCCTATTGGTAGATCTATAGTATATCCTACTGGTAGATCTATAGTATATCCTACAGGTAGATCTATAGTATATCCTACTGGTAGATATATGGCTTATCCTACAGTAGATGTATAGTTTATCCTACTGGTAGATCTATAGTATATCCTACTGGTAGGTCTATAGTATTCCTTACTGGTAGATCCATAGTATATCCTACTGGTAGATCTATAGTATATCCTACTGTTAGATATATGGCTTATCCTACTGGTAGATCTATAGTATATCCTACTGATAGATATATGGCTTATCCTACTGGTAGATCTATAGTATTTCCTACTGGTAGATGTATAGTTTATCCTACTGGTAGATCTATAGTTTATCCTACTGGTAGATCTATAGTATATCCTACTGGTAGATCTATAGTATATCCTACTGATAGATCTATAGTATATCCTACTTTTAGATCTACAGTTTATCCTACTGGTTGATCTACAGTTTATCCTACTGGTAGATGTACAGTTGTTCATACTGGTAGATCTAAAGTTTATCCTACTGGTAGATCTATAGTTTATCCTACTGGTAGATCTATAGTTTATCCTACTGGTAGATCTATAGATTATCCTAATGGTAGATCTATAGTTTATCCTACTGGTAGATCTATAGTTTATCATACTGGTAGATCTATAGTTTATCCTAATGGTAGATCTATAGTTTATCCTACTGGTAGATCTATAGTATTTCCTACTGGTAGATCTATAGTTTATCCTACTGATAGATCTATAGTTTATCCTACTGGTAGATCTATAATTTATCCTACTGGTAAATCTATAGTTTATCCTACTGGTAGATCTATAGTTTATCCTACTGGTAGATCTATAGTTTATCCTACTGGTAGATCTATAGTTTATCATACTGGTAGATCTATAGTTTGTCATACTGGTAGATCAATAGTTTATCCTACTGTTAGATCTACAGTTTATCCTACTGGTAGATCTATAGTTTATCCTACCGGTAGATCTATAGTTTATTCTACTGGTAGATCTATAGTTTATTCTACTGGTAGATCAAGAGATTATCCTACTGGTAGATCTATAGTTTATCCTACTGGTAGATCTATAGTTTATCCTACTGGAAGATGGATAGTTTATCCTACTGGTAGATCTATAGTTTATCCTACTGGTAGATCTACAGTTTAATATACTGGTAGATCTATAGTATACCCTACTGGTAGATCTATAGTCTATCCTACTGGTAAATCTATAGTTTATCCTACTGGTACATCTATAGTATATCCTACTGGCAGATCTATAGTTTATCCTACTGGTAGATCTATAGTTTATTATACTGGTAGATCTATAGTATATCCTACTGGTAGATCTATAGTATATCCTACTGGTACATCTATAGTATATCCTACTGGTAGATCTATAGTTATCCTACTGGTAGATCTATAGTATATCCTACTGGTAGATCTATAGTTTATCCTACTGGTAGATCTATAGTATATCCTACTGGTAGATCTATAGTTTATCCTACTGGTAGATCTATAGTTATCCTACTGATAGATCTATAGTTATCCTACTGGTAGATCTATAGTATATCCTACTGGTAGATCTATAGTTTATCCTACTGGTAGATCTATATTATATCCTACTGGTAGATCTATAGACTATCATACTGGTAGTTATAAAGTTTATCCTACTGGTACATCTATAGCTTATCTTACTTGTAGATCTATAGTTTATCATACAGGTAGATCTATAGTTTATCATACTGGTAGATCTATAGTTTATCCTACTGGTAGATCTATAGTTTATCCTACTGGTAGATATATAGTTTATCATACTAGTAGATCTATAGTTTGTCCTACTGGTAGATCTATAGTTTATCCTACTGGTAGATCTATAGTTTATCCTACTGGTAGATCTATAGATTATCCTACTGGTAGATCTACAGTTTAATATACTGGTAGATCTATAGTATATCCTACTGGTAGATCTATAGTCTATCCTACTGGTAAATCTATAGTTTATCCTACTGGTAGATCTATAGTATATCCTACTGGCAGATCTATAGTTTATCCTACTGGTAGATCTATAGTTTATTAAACTGGTAGATCTATAGTATATCCTACTGGTAGATCTATAATATATTCTACTGGTACATCTATAGTATATCCTACTGGTAGATCTATAGTTATCCTACTGGTAGATCTGTAGTATATCCTACTGGTAGATCTATAGTTTATCCTACTGGTATATCTATAGTATATCCTAGTAGTGTAAGTGGGGCTAAAGCCGCCCGTTTTGAGGAGGGAATTGAGGTGGAGG
>JACEFZ010022462.1:17500-36054 GCA_014155875.1 Cepaea nemoralis | reverse complement strand
AAAAAAAGGTCAACAAAGACCAGAAATACAAGCACAAAAAGGTCAACAAAGACCAGAAATAAAAGGGAAAAAGGGGGTCAACAAGACCAGAAATACAAAAAAAAAAAAAAAAAAAAAAAAAAAAAAAAAAAAAAAAAAAAAAAAAAAAAAAAAAAAAAAAAAAAAAAAAAAAAAAAAAAAAAAAAAAGGGGACAGGGAGGTCAACAAAAGACCAGAAATACAAGGACAGGGAGGTCAACAAAGACCAGAAATACAAGCACAGGGAGGTCAACAAAGACCAGAAATACAAGCACAAAGTTGTCAACAAAGACCAGAAATACAAGGACAGGGAGGTCAACAAAGACCAGAAATACAAGCACAGGGAGGTCAACAAAGACCAGAAATACAAGCACAGGGAGGTCAACAAAGACCATAAATACAAGCACAGGGAGGTCAACAAAGACCATAAATACAAGCACAGGGAGGTCAACAAAGACCAGAAATACAAGGACAGGGAGGTCAACAAAGACCAGAAATACAAAGCACAGGGAGGTCAACAAAGACCAGAAATACAAGGACAGGGAGGTCAACAAAGACCAGAAATACAAGCACAGGTGAGGTCAACAAAGACCAGAATACAAGCACAGGGAGGTCAATAAAGACCAGAAATACAAGCACAAAGTTGTCAACAAAGACCAGAAATGCAAGCACAAAGTTGTCAACAAAGACCAGAAATGCAAGCACACTGTATCTCACAGCTATCTCACTTTCTGTATCTTGCTGAGGTTGACTCCAAGCCTAACCAGGTTCTGTAGTGTCACACATCTCTTCACGTATGGCACTATATTCAGCGATGATCGCGACAGTTCGGGCAATGTCATCTCATCTGCTGGCTTGCGTTGAACCAGCTGACGTCTTGTTCCTATTGGAGAAGCCAGTCAATCAAATATTTCACAGCAATCACTGAGTTGACAACATGGACTAGTTCATACTGATCACTGCTTGCAGGTCTTCAATCATATCACATCTGATATGAGATCATTCATTTATTTATTATCAATTACATATATTAGATTAACTAATTAATACACAGCAATTACATATATTAGCTTGTCTAATTATTTGCATCAATTACATATATTAACCCGTTACCAGGCAGAACGGCCATTTGCAGCCGATGCCTTTAACGGGCAGAGCGGCAGATTCCGTCCGATACTATTATGCAATGTAAAAACGTGATTTCTCGGCCTTACGATACTTCCGACAGCTACTTTCGCTTTCACAGATAGCTTGACAACGTGGCCGCCATTTGTAAGCGCTGACTATGAATTTGAACGGACTTTTACAGATCTTTTTGGAGTTTTCGGGGTTTTTACGCTTAGTTTTTCAAAACAGATTTCGGCGATTCTTCAAGTGATAGCCGAGATTTCGCTAGGTTCAATTTAAGTGACATTAAAGGGCACGAAGTTGACTATTAATCGCAGCTAGATATCAGTGCAAAGCGTTACTTTGCATTAGCAGTCTGAGTGGGACATTAAAGAAAGTGATTATGATTCTGAAAATGTGTTTGTAAATTGCCGTATAGATGACGGAAAATCATAAAGAACATGCTGTATTTCGTAAATATTTGTGTTCATATATGGATTACCAACAACAATCACGTGAGTATCATATTCTGCATGCTTTTCCCTTCATTGTGTTGTTTATTTAACTAAAATTTGTTTATTTGACTAACACCTTATTTTTGATGTTTTTACTAACGCAACCAGAAATTTTACCGAACCTGAAAAAAATCTTGCCCGTTCAGGGCTAAAAGACGGACAAGCGTCTGCCCTGTAAAGGGTTAAATTATCTAATTATTCACAGCAATTACATATATTAGAGCATCCAATTATTCACATCAATTACAGATATAAAATCATTCAACAACAATTACAGATACTAGACCATAAAATACATCACATCAATTCCTGGTACTATATAATCAAATAACTCACTCTTCTTAAGCTACAAGATGCAGACACTACAGAAACTAGAACACCTGTTTTAGCTACGAGATGTCAACACTACAGAAACTAGATCACTTGTTTTAGCTATGAGATGCCAACACCACAGAAACTAGATCACTTGTTTTTGCTATGAGATAACACTACAGAAACTAGATCACCTGTTTTAGCTATGAGATGCCAACACCACAGAAACTAGATCACCTGTTTTAGCTATGAGATGTCAACACTACAGAAACTAGATCACTTGTTTTAGCTATGAGATAACACTACAGAAACTAGATCACCTGTTTTTGCTATGAGATGTCTACACTACAGAAACTAGATCACCTGTTTTAGCTATGAGATGCCAACACTACAGAAGCTAGATCACCTATTTTAGCTATGAGATGCCAACACTACAGAAGCTAGATCACCTATTTTAGCTATGAGATGCCAACTACAGAAACTAAATCACCTGTTTTAGCTATGAGATGCCAACACTACAGAAACTAGATCACCTGTTTTAGCTATGAGATGCCAACACTACAGAAACTTTTAAAAATTTTGTTGCGTATCCCTTACGGGACGTTGCAGTCAACACCAGCATTTTCAGCTGCTGTTGCTGTACTAGGCAAGTGTTACGTTCAGTAGTTTGCCATTGCTTTCTGAACGACCGGTCTCTATACCTTTTTCGAAAATACGAGCACCGCCGTGTTTCGAACCCGGGTATACGGGCTCACAAACCGCGTTCGCAAGCCCTTCAGCCACAGAGACCGACATAGATGTCAACACTACATAAACTAGATCACCTGTTTTAGCTATGAGATAACACTACAGAAACTAGATCACCTGTTTTAGCTATGAGATGTCTACACTACATAAACTAGATCACCTGTTTTAGCTATGAGATGTCAACACTACAGAAACTAGATCACCTGTTTTTGCTATGAGATGTCTACACTACATAAACTAGATCACTTGTTTTTGCTATGAGATGCCAACACTACAGAAACTAGATCACCTGTTTTAGCTATGAGATAACACTACAGAAACTAGATCACCTGTTTTAGCTATGAGATGTCAACACTACATAAACTAGATCACCTGTTTTAGCTATGAGATAACACTACAGAAACTAGATCACCTGTTTTAGCTATGAGATGTCAACACTACAGAAGCTAGATCACCTGTTTTAGCTATGAGATAACACTACAGAAACTAGATCACCTGTTTTAGCTGCAAGATGCCGACACTACAGAAACTAGATCACCTGTTTTAGCTATGAGATGTCAACACTACAGAAACTAAATCACCTGTTTTAGCTATGAGATAACACTACAGAAACTAGATCACCTGTTTTAGCTATGAGATGTCAACACTACAGAAACTAGATCACCTGTTTTTGCTATGAGATGTCTACACTACATAAACTAGATCACTTGTTTTTGCTATGAGATGTCAATACTAATACAAGGCAGGACAAACCAGATATCTTGAAGCTGGATGTATCAAACACAAAATATAAACATGACAGCTTCACTGTAATTTATCACAGACCAAGGCCAGCCTTTGGCAGACTGTACAAGAATGTATGGGACAGAACTGGAATAAGCCTACAAACAAAGCTGAAAGTCTACAAAGCAGTTGAATTATCCACACTGCTATATGCTTGTGAAACCTGGACAGTTTATCAGCGACACGCTAGGAAATTAAACCACTTCCACACAGTCTGCCTTAGGAAGCTACTGAAGATTAAATGGCAAGACAAGATCCCAGACACTGAAGTCCTAGAAAGAGCGTCCATGCCCAGTATCCACACTCTACTAATGAAGAATCAGATTCGCTGGGCTGGTCACTTGACTCGCATGCCAGATCACAGGCTCCTAAACAAATTTTTTAATGGCGAGTTGCGTTGTGGTAAACGCTCGCAAGGCGGCCAGAGGAAACGCTTTAAAGACACTCTGAAAATCTCACTGAATGCTTTTGGAATTAATCATGACACCTGGGAGACTGCAGCCAGAGACCGAAATTCATGGCGTACATCAGTACGCAAGGGTGCAGTCACTTGTGAGGCAACCAGGACTGCAAGAGCTGTGAAGAAAAGACAGAACAGAAAACCCACTGCAGAAAATCCTCCTCCAGAAACGTCAAGCATTCTTTGTCCACATTGTCAAAGAACATTTCGAGCCAAAATAGGCGTTATCAGCCATCTTAGAACTCACGGCTCCATACTTTCAACCCCACTGGATAAAATGAATGGTCATCATCATTCTTGATGGACAAACAACAACAACAACAACATCACAGACCAACTAATGTTCTGTCTAGGGCAGAGGAGATAGACAGAAGAACAGAGAACATTACCTCGTGTGCTCATGATATCCTGAGTGTCCTGCCCGGCAGCAAGATCCACCACCTCTCCAGGTTGACTGCTGTCATGTCTGACAGCTGGCAGTTGGTATGACACATCAGCATCACTGTCACTGTCACTGTCAGGATCAATGTCTGCTTCATCAACATCCCCGGTACTGTCCTCCATATCCAGACTGCCTGTGCCCAAACTCTGCAATGCTGGTGACCTTCTGTGACCTCTGTACCACCGCATGGAAGGACTAACACTGACAGAGCTGCTGGTGGACAAGCCCAAGATGACTGGAGAGAAGAGAACATGGGAGGCTGGCCCCAAGAAGCGTCTGCTGCACACAACTGAAGGATACCATGAGCAGTGAGTGAGCTCTGGGCACTGAGCATGTGCTGCTACTTGTTGCACAAGACAAAGGCTGACGCTGGTGGCAGATCTCACACGACCAACACCTCCAGTGCTGCACTGATAGCTGCGCTGTGACTTCCTCTCTGCCTGCACACCTGTGGGGGAGTGACTGTCTGTAGTCTGTGTGTGCCCCCGGCTCATCTCACAGCCAGGTGACTGAATGTTTCTGGTAGCAGGTGACTGAATGTTTCTGGTAGCAGGTGACTGAATGTTTCTGGTAGCAGGTGACTGAATGTTTCTGGTAGCAGGTGACTGAATGTTTCTGGTAGCAGGTGACTGACTGTTTGTGGCAGTGTGGGCTACACTGACACAGCTCCACTGTCTGGCTGGAGAACTCGGCCACCGGTTCATCTGTTGTACCACAGCTGGCAGGTGTATGGAACATCTTGTGTATGTGTCAGTGAGATGAACAAGTGGACACTTGAGGAATTTCATGATGTGGGTCTCTGCAACACTGGACCTACAGACAGATCACAGCAGCAGCAGCTGTCTGGGGAAAGGTAAGTCAATATAAGGCAACAAAGAGTGCATTCTAGATACATTCTCTCATACATTCTCTGACAGGTAGACAGACAGACAGAGATAGACAGACAGACAGGAAAGAAACAGGCAGACAAAGAGAGAGACAGAATAAATGAACAGAAAAAGTTTTTCTTCAAAGTATGAAGAACTTGGGCAAGCAGTGTTAACATTGTGCCCTTCTCATTGCTCACCGTTGACGCTTCTG
Source organism: Cepaea nemoralis (assembly GCA_014155875.1). Taxonomy (NCBI): domain Eukaryota; kingdom Metazoa; phylum Mollusca; class Gastropoda; order Stylommatophora; family Helicidae; genus Cepaea; species Cepaea nemoralis. Next base: position 30,590 of record JACEFZ010022462.1, on the reverse strand, counting down.
ACGTATATATAAATTTACCCAATAATCGTAATGATATGAGAATTATAAACACAAGAAAGTTATACAAAATAAAGTACTGGATGACAATGTAATAATTATAATAATCATGGCAATGTTACTAGCATCAGTAATTGGATCAAAGAATGTTCCCTGAATGTGTGAACAATTAGAGAAATATCACCAGGTCAAATCAATGAATGTTCCCTGAGTGTGTGAACAATTAGAGAAATATCACCAGGTCAAATCAATGAATGTTCCCTGAGTGTGTGAACAATTAGAGAAATGACTGGCACCTTGCCGTCTTGACAGATGATAGTTTGTAAAATGGAGTCATATCTTTCCTTAACACAAAGCCTGGGCTTAATTTAGAGACCATATGTTGCCCATACAGCATAATCCCTCTCTCTGCCTGTCTAGCTTACTCCTGAGGAAAGGTAACACCAATACGTCTGGAATAAGACAAGCTACAGAAGCTGTTGGATCAGTAAAGCAATGCTCAAACTATCCACCTGTCCGAGATTCCATCCTAGACCAGTTGCTGACCAAGCCTTTGGGCCAGGCCTGCCCTGCCATGACATTTAGTCTTTAGGTTGCATTTCTTCGCACTAGGGTAAGGCTTGTACCTTCCCAGTTTCACTCCTCTGCCCGAAGCCGTTGGCACAATGTGGGATTTGGTGAGCGCCGCCCAACATTCAGTGCTAACAGATAGAATTAGAGAAATATCACCAAGTCAAATCAATGTCAGCCCTGAGTGAATTTTAACACAGAAACTACACAGAATAAGTTGCACAATTTGTTGTCTGGCACATTTCACTGCAGGAACAGACACAAGATACTTTGGCTGAAATGCATAACACAGTCACACAAACACATCAGTTACTGTGTGTGTAACATAACACAGTCACACAAACACATCAGTTACTGTGTGTGTAACATAACACAGTCACACAAACACATCAGTTTCTGTGTGTGTAACATAACACAGTCACACAAACACATCAGTTACTGTGTGTGTTAATAATTTCAGCCAAAGTATAATGGATCTATTCACTTCACATGATACTTATCTCACAGTATGCATCTGACGAGGTGCAGCCAAATATGCCAGCAATAAGTTGTGCAACCTTTGATTTGTTTCTGTCTTCTGTGTTGACATTAAATATCAATAATTATCGCCACAGATGAGCTTCAAGCAGCATGGTTCCAAGCCATAATGAACCAGACGCATAAGAACATCTCTCTTTCTATGGAACATGAACACAACGAAGCTTTGCCATTCCTAGATATTCTAATGAGATGTAGATCAGACGGCACAATTCAAATATCGGTGTACCACTAAGAAAAGTGGACTGGCTAATACTTAAATTTCCAAGCTTTGCACTCGCTCAGTACAAACTTGGCTTAGTACAGACCCTGTTTGACCGTGTCAGGAAGATATGCACCCAGGACACACCGACAGAGGAATTTGAATCTCTGAAGAATGTCTTAAACCTGAATGGGTACTCCACAGGATTTATAAAGTGCCACTGCCAACAGCCGAAACCAAAACCAGACGAAACATCAGTCCCTAAACTCAAGGTATTTATACAGCTAACCTTTTGAGGGGATGACATAATGCAACGTCTACAATACCGGCTCATTACAACAGCTGGTTGAACAATCTGTGGTGCAACTCCAGTTATTAGGTACAGAACCACACCCATTCCCAACCTGGCCAAGCCGACTCACCACAAACCTCCTATACCATCGATTGGATGGCACATTTTGGAACCTGGTCACATGATTAATAGGGACAATGCATTTTGCGTGTTGTTTAACACACAAAATAGTTGCATGTTAAATCAGTAATGTAAAACCAGTAATGTAAAACCAGTAATGTAAAACCAGTAATCTGCTTAAGCCAGTTTTGTGCAAACAGAAAGACATTATATTGCTAGCAATGTCAATTATCGGCATATTGTAAAATGGGAGGGGTACGGTATGACCTCATTAGCATAAAGTTTCTTGCGATATCCTGTTCTATGTCTGGGGGTACCCATGCTTGTTTCTGATTGAATGTATTCGGAAACAACCATTAAACTTCGCGGGAAACAACTCTAAAAATGGCATAAGTGGCCTGTCTGCTAGACTGCAAACCTTTGTGGCTAGATGTTATTTCTCCATGGAGTTAATTTTGATATTTGATGCCCGGTAAGCTGATTTTTCATATAACTCACGTATCGCAAATAAAAGTAGACTTTTTATTGCATTTTTGGATTCTCCATTCAATTTTTCATATATTTGAAGAGTTTCAACAATTACTGTTTCTTACTTTTTTCAGAAAACAATAACCAATTTTAGCATAAAAATGAGATATCGATATTGCAAAATTCAAAATGGCGGACCCATGCCGTTAGCATTGCATAGTATAGCAGAGCGGACTCCTTTTTATTTTATAATTAGAACCGGCAATTTAACTACTAAAATTAAATAGAATACAAGTTTCATTTGCAGCAGTAACTTAACTGTTTAGTTTAGTTTAGTCGATGGATCAACATCACGGCACACGGGTGTAACCTATAAGTGCTCCGTTCTCCTCCTAACTCAAACTTGAGTTTGGAGAAACTCAGCTCAGTGCATGAACTCCGTAGCACTGGCAAGGATCCTGAAATACTTTGGGTAGATTTTTAACTCGAAATTTTGCCCGGACAGCGCCGTTAGACTACTCTTTTTCGATTTCCAACTGCCAAGGGATTGTTTACATGCAGCAACAATATACACGGGCGTCCAATCTCACTACCCAGAGACCAGGGAAAATTTTATTACTAGAAGCTCACGTGAAAAAATCCCGGTCTTCACCAGGGCTTGACCGGGACCTCCAGCTCTCGAGGCGGACACCATACCTCGAGACCACGCATCCCCACCTTATCTGACTTGTATAATTTGTCACCCTTTGACATATGGAAAATAATTTTGAAAGCCAGTTTTCAGACATGTCTTTTGTAAACCTGTAAGGAGTACTTTTTTTTCTTAGCAGCGCTCCAGTGCATAATTATTTAAATGTAAATAAAATACTGTGAAATAAGTTGTTTTTTAAAATTTTAGTATTTAATTATTAATTACTCACTTTTAGATACAGAACAGTGAAATAGAGCAGAAGTAGAAATCAATTGTTAGCGAATATTTAATTAATTAATATCTTAATTTTTTTATTATTTAATATTTTAATAATTAATTAACTGCTGCTTAATTTATGCAGCAGTTACAAACTTATTTACTTATATTAATGAATCATATTTAATCAACAAAATAAAGCTGTCGCAATGAAGTGGGTACATAATATGAGTACATTTTCATAAACTGTTCTTTCACTAACATTTCACATGACATTTAATTAATATAAATGGGCAGCTATTTTCAACTGTTAATTAGGTCACAGCACAACCTATCAAAAAATCTTAAAAGTCGAGTGCATTTTTCTCAGAGACACGGAGACTCTCGTGCTTTGTGCGATGCTTTTGACATGCCACCCTGTGGAAAGAGACCGAGCCATATGGAGTAAAACCTAGTGCAATGAAGTTGATCTCAATCCTCTCGACATTCTATCAAAAGAGGAATGTGGCCTTTACTTTCCTATTACAAAAAACGCATAATAAAATATACACCTTGTGAGGTTTGTTAGCAATGCGACAAGACTTTTAATGAATAATAAATTACTGGCAGCCATTTTTACCTGTTAATTAGATCATGGCACATCCTACTGAACAATAGATAATACGTCAAGTTAGGCCTCACCACCCCGGACGCATTGATATATGGTACTATGTTGTCCGTTTAAAAATAAACAAGCGACAGTAATAGGAGGCAGAATTTCTCAGCTTCCAATTTATTGAGCCTTGATAAAAACTCTCCCATTTCTTAAGACCCCTCTGCACTTCCTGATTGTAGATCAGGACACAAAAATATTAATAACTCAGATTAGAATTAATGTACAGTCTTCATTGAGATACCGTTGGATTCGTCTTGTCAAGCTGTATCCAACTGTGGTTTCATAAGTAAAAAGCCTATTTTTAAACATGCTCTATATACGCTAAAATTACTGTATGGAGTCCATTGTAAGGTACGTACACTGTGTCTGTATTTAGTATGCCTCTCCTTTACGCAGGAGCTAAATAACATAATTGTTTGTAATTCATATTGTTATGTCATGCTGCAGCCGTTGCTTCTTTTGTTCAGAAAACAGATAACATGTCAAGTTTGGGTTTTGCTATTATTAATTAGGCCTGGCCACCCGGAACGCAATGATAAATGGTTGCTACTAGCAATGTCAGAATGTCGAACTTTCCCAGCTGCTTCCAGTTTGGGTTTTCTTAATTTCGCGAACTTTTTGTCGCGTCGTCGAACGATCACTTCCGGTTGCACCATATCATGCAATAATTTAATTCTTCGATAGCAGCGTGGTACGACGACAGGGTAATCTACTCTGATCTTTGTAGTATTGGACCTTCTATTATGCACCAAAAGATTTATGCCGACAAAGTGTTTTTTTCTGGGGGGTTTTCAAGTCTGTTCACAAATAGTAAGCAAATTTGTCTTATAACTCCTTGTAGCTCAAAGAAATGTAAACTTTTGGTTGCATTTTTGAATCCCCCGTTCAATTTTACATAAATGTGAAGAGTTTCAACATTGCTGGTGTTTGCTGGTGTTCAGGACAAAATATTTAGTGACATGGCCATCATATAACACAAAATTCAAAATTGCGGTGCCCATACAATAAACTATAGCGGACCTGTATTTATTTATAATTAGAACTGGTAATTTAACTACTAAAATTAAACAGAATACAAATGTCATGTGTAGCAGTAATGTATCTGTGTACTTGCATATATTTCAGCATTTGACATGACTGAAAATAATTTTGAAAGCCAGTTTTCAGACCCGTCTGTAAACTTGTAAGAAGTGTATAAGGAGTACTTTTTTGCTAAGCTGTGCAGCAATACATAATTATTTAAATTTAAATACAGTACTGTAAAATAAGTTATATGTTTTAAGTAAGTTAGTATTTAATTATTAATTGCTCCCTATTACTAGTATTAGATACAGAACAGTGTAATAATTATAGAGCAGAAGTAGAAATCAATTTTAGTGAAATATTTAATTATTTAATATTTTTATTTTTGTATTATTTAATGTGATGTTTAATATTTAATGTTTAATATTTAATGTTTAATATTTAATGTTTAATATTTAATGTGATGTCTTCCGGTATAATGGCGACGCGATGACTCGTTGTTCTTAGGGGAGACGCTGTTCAGTGTTTTTCTGTGGATTTCCTATGGAAATTCCCGTGGAATTCGTGTGGATAGTGTTTTTCCTTTGGATTATGTGATGTTATTTCGTTTTCGTGTATTGGAAGTGTTCAAAAGAAGCCACGGAAGGCAGGTGGTGGATGAAATTTTGAGGGCAGCCGACAGATATTTGTTGGTTATGGTCTCGAGTTTCGCGACGGCAAGCAGAAGATCTCTTTCGAGAGACAATGATTGCGGTCATCCGGCCAGTATGGTCACTGCCATAGAGGAAAGCAACGGCAAACTACCTCTTTGAAAGTGCCTAGTTTATTATGATTCGCTTAAAGACTGATCATCGCAAGACAAGGACAGAGACATTAAAATTAGGAACATAGGAACGTTAGGACGTTAAACAACGACGGAACATTAGAGAACATAACACAAGAAATTCAAAGAAAAAAAATTAATATATTAGGTATGTGCGAAACGAGATGGACAGGAGCAGGCATCAAGATACATAAAGATTTTAAGATTATTTATTCTGGAGGTGAAGATCGACATAGGGGAGTGGCAATAATTTTGGACCGGAAAACATCAACGTCTGTTCAGGGATATTGGGCCGTGTCGGACAGAGTTCTACTAGTTAAATTGAGTGGCAGACCTTTTAACATAAATGTTATTCAGGTATATGCCCCAACAGGAGAGTCCAGTGAAGATAGTGTAGAGGAATTTTATAATGACATAGAGTCTGCCTTAAAGAAATGTAAAAATTCAGAAATAAACATCATAATAGGGGACTTCAATGCAAAAGTAGGAAATCAAGGGGATAGATACACAGTAGGAAACTATGGTTTAGGAGAGAGAAATGAAAGAGGATACAGACTAGTAGAGTGGGCAAAAGAACAGGAAATGATTGTAGGAAACACCTGGTTCAAGCAACACCCTAGAAGATTATGGACCTGGAGGAGTCCTGATAGCAGGATTAGAAACCAGATTGACTACATTCTCATTAGCAGAAGATTTAGAAACGCGCTAACAGTAGCAAAAACAGTTCCCAGTGCTGATTGTTATAGTGACCACAGATTACTCACAGGAACATTGAGGATAAAGTTGAAGAAAGTCAAGTATATAACAGGAAACACTAAATATGACTTGTGTACATTGAGTAATGACAAGGAAATACAAAACAAATTCAACATAGAAGTACAGAACAGATTTGAAATATTGTCTGATCTAGAGATCCTATTCCAGGATGTGGATGATCAATGGGAAATGTTAAAGAATTCAATCAATGTGGCTGCAGAAACAACTATTCCAAAATTAAAGAAGGTGGGTCGTAAGAAATGGATGACTGAGGAAATTTTACACTTAATGGAAACAAGAAGACTCAACAAAAATAATCCTGCCAAATATGAAGAAATTCACAGACAAGTCAGAGTATTATGTAGGAAGGCAAAAGAATCATGGCTTGAGGAAAAGTGCTTAGAAATTGAAAAACAACACAACAGTCAAAATACCACATTAGTGCACAAAAGAATTCAGGAACTTACTAATAAAAGAACAAGTACATCAACAGGCTGTCTAAAAACTAAAGATGGCAAAATCATAATAGAAAAAGATCAGATTCTACATGTATGGACAGATTATGTGAAAGACCTGTATAATGATAACAGAGAGGAACAGTATGCTATTAGATTTAATAATGAAGGACCAGCAATTTTGAAGATGGAGGTTCAAAATGTTCTTAAGCATATGAAAGCTGGCAAGGCCCCCGGTGCAGATAACATCACAACAGAAATGATTAAAGCTTTAGAAGAATTTGGACTAGAGCAAGTCACTAGACTGCTGAACACATTATATGATACTGGAGATATACCTTCTGAATTATGTAATTCTGTATTTATTGCAATCCCAAAGAAATCAGGAACCTTAGAATGTGATCAACATAGAACAATTAGTATAATGAGTCACATCACAAAGATTTTGTTACGGATTATCATGCAAAGAGTGAGGAAGAAAATACAACCTGAAATAGGGGAAGAACAATGTGGGTTTGTAGAAGGAAAGGGTACAGTAAATGCTGTGTATATGCTGCGAACAGTTATTGAATGTGCTTTAGAAGTAAACAAGGATATACATCTTTGCTTTATTGACTACACAAAGGCTTTTGATAGAGTTAGACATGTCAACATTGTGGATATGCTTGCAGATCTACAAATTCCCCGGGAAGGTTAACCCGGTCAACAAATGCCCGCAGAAGTCGGATGTGTCGGCCTAACGGCGCAAGAACGCAGCTCTGCTGTAAACAGGCACAACGCAATCACGTCCGGAAAAAAAACTCCGGATGAACGAAGAAGAAGAAGAAGAAGATCTACAAATTGATGGGAAAGACATTAGACTTATAAAAAACATATATTGGAAACAACAAGCTGCCATAAGGATTGATAATGAAGTAGGACAATATCAACCTATTAAGAGAGGTGTTAGGCAAGGATGTGTAATGTCTCCAGATCTTTTTTCCCTATACAGTGAAAATATTTTCAGAAATGTAGAAGACCTAAATGGAATCAGCATTGGAGGACGAAACATAAATAACATTAGATATGCAGATGATACAGTATTGATTGCAGACAATGCACAGGATCTGCAACTATTAGTAGACGCTGTGGTTGTACACAGTGAGCAGCTGGGGTTGGAATTAAAATGTAGGAAGACACAGGTTATGGTCGTCACTAGGAAGAACGAAGCACCACAATGTAATATACAAGTAAATGGGAATATTCTTCAACAAGTGAATCGGTTCAATTATCTCGGAACAGTCATAACATCTGATGGCAGATGCCTTGAAGAGATTAGAACAAGAATCGACATTGCGAAAGTAGCCTTTAGCAAGATGAAAAACATTCTGACCAATAAAATGATGTCAATTGAAACGAGAAAAAGAGTGTTGAGGGGATACATAGAGCCTGTTCTTTTGTATGGATGTGAAACTTGGACAATGTGCAGTCAAGCTGAAAAACATCTGATGGCTGCAGAAATGTGGTTTCTGAGGAAAATGCAAAGAATACCATGGACAGATAGAAAAACCAATGACCAAGTACTACAAGAGACAAATGAAAATCGTAGATTGATTAGAGAAATTAGACGTAGACAGTCAAAATTTTTTGGACATGTTATGAGAAGAAATGGACTGGAGAACTTAGTGACAGCTGGCAAGATCGAAGGGAACAGACCAAGAAGAAGACCGAGAGGAAAATACCTGGATGGCTTGGCCACATGGCATGGACGAGACAGGAACACTGAGCTGATCCACGACTCTGGTGATCGAGTGAAATGGCGAATCATGACTGCCCACGCTTTCCGGCATGGCACATGATTGATTGATTATTTAATATCTTAATAATTAATTAACTGCTGCTTAATTTATGCAGCAGTTACAAACTTAGTTACTTACATTAATGCATGATATTTAATCAACAAAAGAAAGCTGTCGCAAGTTAGTACATTAAGACAATATGATACATTTTCATGAATTGTTCTTTCACTAACGACGAACATTTCACATGACATTTAATTAATATAATAAATGTGCAGTTATTTTTAACTAGCAATTAGGTCACAGCACATCATACCGAAAATTTAAAAATACGTCAAGTTAGGCCTCGCCGCCCCGGACGCAATGATATATGCAGCGTGTTCCATCGTGCCATTACCCGAAGTAAAAACAAAAGTCATGTACGGAGTCAGATCGCCATTGAAAATCTTGTCCCGGAAATCGCTGTTGTGGTATAATAAAAACGTCCCTACCCTTTCCTATTTATGGACTCCCTTAAAAATAAACAAACCCTTACAATTACTGTTTAAGTAACTTACTTAATGTAGGAGAAAATAAAACAGCGATAGACTGACCGTGGCACAGCTAAATTTAGTTTGGCTTGTTTTCTCTCCCTTATCTGGCCAATCCTGGCGAGGGGGAAAACAAAGACTGAAGCGGCCATTTCTAGTCAAGAGAACTGACAAGAAAGTCGACCTTTCCCTTCGGGGAGAAGGTAGTTTGTTTTAAAACCATGATTCTCTTCAAGCTATTGGTATGTTATCTACATCATTAAGATATATTTATGTATTACCTAGACCAGTATGTTTAATTAAGAATTAGTTACAATTCTCCTAAACCAGGCTGGATGATGTTTACTAAGGAAACACAGGTGGGGGCCACGCTGTAATTTTTCCTATGTCTTACAATTTCAAATCCATATGTTAATATCTTGTATAGGCATTATGAACTTATATCTCACTAGTAGTGCTATAATCTATGAATATTATGTGTACTGTAAAGTATCAACTCTCATGTCTGAAACACATTCTAGAGATTTTCTCAATGTAGGAGCAGACCCCTGATTCATGCTTCATAGTAAAGAACTAGTGTCTGTCAATTTTATATTCCTATGTTAAAACTTCTAGGCACTGGGAACAATATCTCACTATTTATGCTTAGAAATCTGCAAATAATCTATGTACTATAGAAAGGTGTTTTATCCATGCGGGGACATACAAATGATTCCGCATATTCCTGACTCGTACTTAGTCAGGGGATAAAATATTTTGCCACATTATAATCTGTAACTTGGAAATATAGTGCTAAATTTTAGTACCATTCTTTTGTTAACAGATTAGTAACCACTCCATATGAGGGTGAACATATAATCATTTCATAAAATAGTGTTAGAGACAGGCCATGTTTGAATATAAATTCATGAACAATGAAACGCGTGATGTAAATGCATGTTCGGATAGGATTCACTCCGCATCACCTCACCGTAGTAGAAACAGAAGCGAAGATTGATGTGAATAAATTGCTTGCAATATTCAGAAGACTGGACCATGCGGCATAAGTTATTCTTATAAATACCCTCCGAATAATAGCAGTCATTGGCAAAACATATCACAGCGATTACTATCCTCAGGTGCTGTACGCAGTGGGGGAAAACAATGGATGATTTAGTTCATGAAGATAATTCAAAAACCTAGGCTCCCTGCATCATCATTATGATTATTATGTATGATTATCATGTACTTAATATCAGAGAAATGTACAGGTATGTTTTTTTCTGGTATGAGAATTTTCTTTGTGCTGATTGTTACTTTTTACTGTGGGAATATACATTTTAATGTTGCACCTTGGGATTAGAGGATGTTGATGTAAGAATACATATGTATGTCAGTACTTAAGAAGCCAATAGTGAATAGTCTTGACCTAGTGATGATTATAGTGCCGAAATGAAGACGCGGCATTAGAAACCACAGGGATTCTGTATAGGCTATTCTCTTCAAGTAATGAGAGAGACAATATCAACATGTTGGATGGACAGAATGACTTCACCCATCCAATATTCCCAGTAACAACAGAACAAAATATAAGTGAGAAAATACCTTACTCACTATGAAGAGTCAGAATGGCTCTACTCAGCAATGAGGGACAGTGGAACATGGACACCCACTCCTTTCCCCTTCTCCCCTTGTTGTTTTGTATTTGTGTTTGTAATTGTGTTGTAAACCTGTTACCATAACACAGTAGGTTAATGCTAGTGTTGTATTCTTGTCATCCCTTTTCTATAGAAGAGAAGCAGGTGGTGGTTGAATTTGGTGGGACTATATCACTAACACTGGATCCTGGGTAAACAGCCATAAAGTGAATGTCCAAACCATAGTCTGGATCTAGCCATACCTCAATGTTTACTGCGGCGCTCAATAGCTCATAGCGAGCAACAGATAAATTAGAAGACAACTGACGGGGTGAGTGATTAAGTCCTATTTTAGGAGGAAGATCCAGGATGGACTTCAAGATCGAATAATCTACAAAGATGAAGATCAACAGAGTAACTGACCACAGTGTATCGTCTGCTTTACGTCTGAGAAGTATCACCTATAAGCCTTATCACTCAGCAAAATCAGTGAAACTGGGACAATCCTACAAGTTACTAAAACTAGCAACAGTGAAAGCCCTTCAACTGTTGGTTGGATTACCAAGTTAATATCCACAATGGATAAGTCTTCGAAAGAATGTCTCACAGCTGCAACAGTCAAACATGGAATTCAGCTATTCAACACTAAGTTCTGGCTCAATCAAATGGGGAGAAGACACTGAACCACATAAGCCAATACAACCAAGGTACAAACTTAATATCATCTGAAACATAACTACGAAACCAGATTACCTCAAGGTTCCAAACCCTGAACACCATCAGATAAAAGACCATATGAAAGCAACTAAATGTCTCTATATCTGCAACAAGAGGAATCATCCAATTGTTTGCAAACCTGTTACTGTGCTGGATTCATTCATCTGTGCATATATGTAGGTATAGATCAATTGTGGCCCTAGTCACAGATACTACCATGAGATGCCTCTCAGTCATATAAAGTTCTACACTGGACTAGATAACAACGACTAACTCTTTGCTGGTCCAATGTCAACCTAAATGCCATGGGTTATAGACTCGCGACTTGGTGGGTGTAAAATCTTTGTTGAACTACTTGGGATTCTGATATTAAAAGCAGAGAAGCTGAATGGACGTCTACTTGGCACCATGTATGGTGAGATGGTAAAGTACCTTCTGCAGAGCTTAAGTGGAAATTCCGGAAAGTTAGAACAACCTGAGGCCCCAAATTTCAAAAAAAAGACACCGAGCCTACTGCAACAGAGTACTCGAATATTCTAGCCCGCGGAGGGATTTGTGATTGTGTGTAATTTCTATTATAAAGTATGATTTGCACCAGCCAATTACCAGTGACTAAATAGTAAGAACATAACTGAGTGCATTAATTCGGTACCCAGATAATGGGGAAAAGGATCTAATCGACAGCAAAGGTGGACCCATAACCGCACACCAGGAGATAGACTCGATTAATTAATTTAATTAGTACAACTGCTGTTTATATGTTGGTATTTTTTTTTCTGAAGGTAACAGGTCAGTAGTTTTTTTTTTTCCAATGGTATATAGATGGTATAGTATTTTGACACCAACTCATTATTTTTAACAATGAGAGAATGGTAAAAGGTGTCAGAAACATGTTATTTTGGGTTCTATTTACTATCTTTATTTGCCTTAATCATGAGGGAAAATGAAAGTAGACCCAATTTGTGGTTGTTATGTTGTTTGTAATAACCTTGTTTTTTCTGGGGTCACTGGGTACTATGTTGTAATACTGCATATCATTCCCATGCCTGTCTGAAAATGCATAGTGTTTATTACACCTATATATATATATATGTAACTACAGATCTTGAGTTAATACCTGAACTGTTTGTCCAAAAGTGTTGTGTACATCAAGTAAATGTGGTGTCCAACCAGTGGTTGTTTATATGTAGTGAGCAATTAATATCCTTCTAGCATCTATAGTTAATTTAAGGGTGATGAAGTGGGAAGGGAAACCTACACACAGATGCCATTGTTTCAAGGATGGAACTCTTTCCTCCTGGGATTTGTGGTAAATATCCCGGATCACCCTGCATTCTTACCAGTGACAGAGAATCAATAAAACCCCCTAGACATTTTAACGAACCATTCTCAGGAATTAAAATCAACATCCCACAGCTGTCTAATTTACCATGCATTCTATCGACGTCATTCATTCATTCAAATCTCACATGACAATAACACACGTCATCCTGGGTTTTCCAGGAAAGGTAGGCTTAATATTCCGTGCACGGCGATTGGTTGAAAACATGGTGAACTTTTATATAAATACGAATATATTTCATACTTACCATAATTAATTTTTTTTTGGTGTTGCTGATAGAATTGCATCAATTATAGATGCAT
>JACEFZ010022462.1:0-12500 GCA_014155875.1 Cepaea nemoralis | reverse complement strand
ACAATTTTAAAGATCATTAATAATTTATTTGTATACTTGTTAGTTAGTTAGTTAGTTAGTTAGTCGACAGATCATCCTCGTTGCACATCGAACCATTCAGTCCATAAGTGCTTGGATCCCCTCCTCAGCAAATCCCACAGCGTGTAGCGGCTAACGACGCCAGTTCTGTGTTGGTTTATCAATCTTCTTTGGCTTCCTGCGTAGTGTTCTTGTTTGGCCACCCCTCTTTTAATTTGCTGCTCTTGCAGTCTGGCCATTGTTGTAGATTCACAGTCATCACTTGGTTCTCGCAAAAGTCTCACTTCTCGTAGAGCATTCAGAATGTCAGCCTGGTCCATGGCACGTCCGCCCTCCACAGTAGCCTCACCTGCGAGCTTGTCAGCCCGCTCATTTCCTTTACTCCCGCATGCCCTGGCACGAAGATGAAACTAATCTTTGCCAGCCGAGACCGCTTCAGAGGCAGCAACCATTCTCTTCGGATCGACCCCTCCTCTATCCTCTTGAGCATGTTCATTGAGTCGCTAAGGAAACAAGCCCTAGTGAATGTCTGTGTCTGTACTATTTTGTAATCATTTAACATGACGGAACATATTTTTAAAGTCAGTTTTCATACGACCATTTGAGACAATCTCGCACGCACACACACGAACACCCGCTGAGAGAGGAATGGGACACACTAGAGAGCTACACTTACGGGTGAAAAGTATGAAAAATCGCAACTCGTCTCACCTTCACAAAAATGTGAATATCTTCACTTATAAGTGACATACAGGCATCATTGAGGTACCATTAGTTTTTGAATTTCAAGGCCAATCTTCTGTGGCGGATTCATTAGCAAATTCTCAAATTTATAATCGTGGTAGGACTTGCTAAATATGGCACAACGTTGTCTGTTTAAAAATAAACAAGCCACGGTAATAGAAGGCAAATAATAAACAATTGGTGGCCATTTTAAATTGTTAATTAGGTCACTGCACATCCTACAGAAAAATAAAAACTACGTCAAGTTAGGCCTCGCCGCCCCGGACGCAATGATATATGGCACAATGTTGTCCGTTTAAAAATAAACAAGCCACGGTAATAGAAGGCAGAATTTCTCAAGTTTCCAATCTTAGGGCCGTGATACATCCTGACTTATCAGTTAATTCTTCATTGCACTTCTTGGTATTAAATTACGTCACCACAAAATTCATAACTCCGCTTAGAATCAACGTACAGTCTTCGTTGAGATACCGTCGGATTCGTCTTGTCAAGCTCTATCTAACTGGTATGATTTCATAAGTAAAAACCCCATTTTTTATTCAATCAATCAATCAATCAATCATGTGCCATGCCGGAAAGCGTGGGCGGTCATGACTCGCCATTTCACTCGATCACCAGTGTCGTGGATCAGCTCAGTGTTCCTGTCTCGTCCATGCCATGTGGCCAAGCCATCCAGGTATTTTCCTCTCGGTCTTCCTCTTGGTCTGTTCCCCTCGATCTTGCCAGTTGTCACTAAGTTCTCCAACCCATTTCTTCTCAGAACATGTCCAAAAAATTTTGACTGTCTTCGTCTAATTTCTCTAATCAGTTTACGATGTTCATTTGTCTCCTGTAGTACTTGGTCATTGGTTTTTCTGTCTGTCCATGGTATTCTTTGCATTTTCCTCAGAAACCACATTTCTGCAGCCATCAGATGCTTTTCAGCTTGACTGCTCATTGTCCAAGTTTCACATCCATACAAAAGAACAGGCTCTATGTATCCCCTCAACACTCTTTTTCTCGTTTCAATTGACATCTTTTTATTGGTCAGAATATTTTTCATCTTGCTAAAGGCTACTTTCGCCATGGCGATTCTTGTTCTAATCTCTTCAAGGCATCTCCCATCAGATGTTATGACTGTTCCAAGATAATTGTACCGATTCACTTGTTGAAGAATATTTCCATTTACTTGTATATTACATTGTGGCACTTCTTTCTTCCTAGTGATGACCATAACCTGAGTCTTTTTACAATTTAATTCTAACCCCAGTTGCTCACTATGTACAACAACCGCATCTACTAATTGTTGCAGGTCCTGCGCATTGTCTGCAATTAATACTGTATCATCTGCATATCTAATGTTATTGATGTTTCGTCCTCCAATGCTGATTCCATTTATATCCTCTACATTTCTGAAAATATTTTCACTGTACAGGGAAAAAAGATCTGGAGACATCACACATCCCTGCCTAACACCTCTCTTAATTGGCTGATACTGTCCCACTTCATTATCAATCCTTATTGCAACTTGTTGTTTCCAATATATGTTTTCTATAAGTCTAATGTCTTTCCCATCAATTTGTAGATCTGCAAGCATATCCACCATGTTGACATGTCTAACTCTATCAAAAGCCTTTGTGTGGTCAATAAAGCAAAGATGTATATCCTTGTTTACTTCTATAGCACGTTCAATAACTGTTCGCAGCATATACACAGCATTTACTAGCAATTTCAGAATTATCGCCCTTTTTTTTAGCTCTTCACTTTTTTTTTGTGTAATTTTGCGAACTTTTTCCTGCGTCCTCGAACGATCACTTCCGGTTTGACATGGACTGCTAAAAGAACAAAAAAAACGAAAGCAATGTGGTACGATCAAAGGGGAAGTTATTCTCATATATTTAGAAGTGGTTCTGCTAGCTAACCGCCAAGTTATTACACCATAAAAACGATTTATCTGGATTATATATGGTTCTTTTCACGATTAGTAAGGTAATTTGTCTTATAACTCCTGACTATGAAAGATTAATTCATTTTTTCGTGCATATTTGAATCCCCCGTTCAATTTTACATAAATATGAAGAGTTTCAACATTGCAGGTGTTTGCACACGATCAGGACAAAATATTTCGTGACACCGCCTTGATAAGACAAAATTCAACATGGCGGCGCCCATACCATACAATAGTACTAAACTTTAGCGGACCTATATTTATTTATTAAATTAGAACTGGTAATTTAAGTACTAACATTAAACAGAATACAAGTGTCATGTGTAGCAGTAATGTATGTATCTATCTGTGTACGAGCATGATGATATTTCAGCATTTTACATGACTGAAAATAATTTTGAAAGCCAGTTTTCAGACCCGTCTGTAAACTTGTAAGATGTTTAAGATGTTAAGTAAGGAGTACTTTTTTTCTAAGCTGCGCTGCAGCACTTAATTATTTTAAATTTAAATACAGTACTGTAAAATAAGTTATGTTTTAAATAAGTTAGTATTTAATTTTTAATTGCTGACTATTATTTATTAATTAATTATTAGATACAGAAAAAAGAAGTCTGAGAAGTAGAAATCGATTTTTAGTGAACAGTTAATTATTTAATATTTTAATTTTTTATTATTTAATATCTTAATAATTAATTAACTGCTGCTTAATTTATGCAGCAGTCACAAACTTAGTTACTTACATTAATGTTTATAATATTTAGTCAACAAAAGAAAGCTGTCGCAATGCAGTTAGTACTCATCTCATCTCATCATGTTCCTCTTGTACCTTGCGGTGTCGAGGTGAAGTATAAACTTCGTGAGAGTGCCTGATTATGGGCTTCATATATCGATATTCCCATGGATTCTGCTATTCCCTCCGTCCAACGTTTACGTGGTCGGCCTCTTCCTCTGTTTCCATCTGGTCTGTACATCATTGCTTGCTGTGGCATGCTGTTGACTGGTAACCTACTTGCATGGCCAAACCATTTAACTTGCTGCTTTCTAATAAAATCTAGTGCTGCTTTAACCCCCACTTTAGTCAGTCCGTTTATACTTCTTAGTTTTTCTACGAGCAGTATGAAGATCCCCTGCCGGCTTGCTAGGCCAGTCACAGGTTTAGGACACAAATCTGACCACAGGGAGTCCATCCCCTATGGCGAGCCATAGCCCCGTTAGCCCATGACCTCACGGTCATGGTTGCCCGGTCTGCACCACGTGGAGGTAGGGGTTGACTTGTGTAGTCTGCGGGTCATCGGCAGGCTACTAATTTTCGCTCTTCACTCCTCCTGGGAGAGGCTAGCCGATCCTAACCCTGCTGGCTGCAGGGTCAGGCGCATTCCACACCTTGCAGTTAGTACATTAAGACAATATGATACATTTTCATGAATTGTTCTTTCACTAACGACGAACATTTCACATGACATTTAATTAATATAATAAATGTGCAGCTATTTTTAACTAGCAATTAGGTCACAGCACATCATAACAAAAAGTCTTATAAGTCAATTGCATCTTTGTCAGAAACTCTGAGACTCTTGTGCTTTGTACGATGCTTTCACCAGGCCGCTGTGGGGAAAGAGACTGAGCAAACCTGGTGCAATGAAGTTGATCCTCTCATTCCTCTCGACATTCTATCGAAAGAGGAATATTACCTTTACTTTCCTGTTACCAAATCATAAGTAGAAACCCCATTTTAAAATATTCTCTGTATAGGCAAATATTAATAATAATCATCATAAAGTGCCGGCTGGCGTAGGCGTTCATGGCTTTCCACAATCTCGGTCTTTGGTGTTCTGGATCCTAATACTAAATTATATTATACACCTGCGTCATACACCTGAGAGAAGTGAGGAGTCTCGTTCATGTCAACGAACCAGGCAAGCTAATACAGGAAAGTACTCTTACTAATAATTTACATAAATTAAAAAAATTAGTTGTGAAACATAAACAGCAATTAACCAAAGAATGGCCATCACTTATGACACTCTTTCTTAAACCATTTCCTGGGACATTCAAGATTCTGCCTGTCACACCTTTGCCACAGCCTGTGTCAATTTGATAAAAAAATTCAGATGCACACCTTCCTGTGGTGAGTTTCTATATATTTGAATAACAAAGACACAAACAATAGATTGCACGATTTATTGCCTGGCATATTTCGCTGTATCTCGTCAGGTACATACTGCAGAAATCTGAAAATATAAAAAATATAAAATTACACAGAGTAATGAAGCTTACATAAAAGAATAACGAAAAACAAATGCCTACACAAAATACAATAAATAATCACGGAGAAGACCCTCCAGTGACTACATTGTTAATTAGGTCACGACACACCCTATAAAAAAAATTAATAATACGTCAAGTTAGGCCTCGCCGCCCCGGACGCAATGATATATGGCACAACGTTGTCCGTTTAAAAATAAACAAGCCATGGTAATAGAAGGCAAATAATAAACAGTTGGCGGCCATTTTAAATTGTTAATTAGGTCACGGCACACCCTATAAAAAAAAAATAAATAATACGTCAAGTTAGGCCTCGCCGCCCCGGACGCAATGATATATGGCACAACGTTGTCCGTTTAAAAATAAACAAGCCATGGTAATAGAAGGCAAATAATAAACAGTTGGCGGCCATTTTAAATTGTTAATTAGGTCACGGCACACCCTATAAAAAAAAAAAATAATACGTCAAGTTAGGCCTCGCCGCCCCGGACGCAATGATATATGGCACAACGTTGTCCGTTTAAAAATAAACAAGCCATGGTAATAGAAGGCAAATAATAAACAGTTGGCGGCCATTTTAAATTGTTAATTAGGTCACGGCACACCCTATTAAAAAAAAAATAATACGTCAAGTTAGGCCTCGCCGCCCCGGATGCAATGATATATGGCACAACGTTGTCCGTTTAAAAATAAACAAGCCACGGTAATAGAAGGCAGAATTTCTCAAGTTTCCAATCTTAGGGCCGCGATAAATCCTGACTTATCAGTTAATTTATCATTGGACTTCCTGGTATTAAATTACGTCACCATATAATTCATAACTCCGCTTAGAATCAACGTACTGTCTTCGTTGAGATACCGTTGGATTTGTCTTGTCAAGCTCTATCTAACTGGTATGATTTCATAAGTAAAAACCCAATTTTTAAATATTGACCAAAATTGCTACATTTACTGTACCCTTTCCTTCTACAAACCCACATTGTTCTTCTCCTATTTCAGGTTGTATCTTCTTCCTCATTCTTTGCATGATAATTCTTAGCAAAATCTTTGTGATGTGACTCATTATACTAATTGTTCGATGTTGATCACATTCCAATTTTTTAATATTGACCAAAATTGCTGAAATTGGTAGTTGAGTGAGTTACCTAACTTCAGAGATAAGAATAAGGGGAACTGCAATAAAGCTTAGAAATAAAAAGACTTCTTCAGAGACTGCCTCACCTTCATGGACAACACGGTGCCTCTGTCACACCGAGGTTTGAACCTATCACCTCCACACGACCGACTGGGTACTTGAACGAACGTTCCGCTGGTCAAATTGATAGAGCGATAACTTGTTGTTTGTGAGCTATGGCTGGAGGCAGGACTTCAACAAGCACATAACCAAGACAAGTCCACACACAACGGCCGCCACATTACCCAGACCAACGGCAAGGGTCTTTCGTCTTTCGTCTGCTTCCCCCCGTCATCTTTTCATAGCACTGTCCACACAGTGTGCACCCTCATATTTTAGTCCAACATTTATCATTGTCGTGATGATTATGATATTCTTTTAAATGTTGCATATCCCTTACAGGACGCTGCAGTCAACTAAAGCATTTTTCGGCTGCTGTTGATGTAATAGGCAAGATGACGCTCAGTAGTTTGCCATTGCTCTCTGAGCGACGCGGCGAGAACCGCTACTGATTCTCGCGCACGTTACGTTACTCACGAGAATATACCGGATAACGGAGAACGACGTTAACCCCTAGGCCAGGGAGACTGATTATGATTAGAAGTGTATATTGTATTGTGTTGTATTGTTGTTGTGACAAACTCCGGACACCAGATCTCGACAAGCTCAGTACATCTGACATTTTAGAATTTGCCTTCCTCCCAGGTCTTTGACTGTCCCCAGTTTATCTCCAAGCCGGCAGATGTCCCATCTAGTCTAGGCTGGTGACACTGAATCATGAAACGTTAGCGAACAGTTCAGGAAGGGCTTGGGGGGACAACGGAGATGTGCTTCCTGAGATGAATGTCGCCAATATCATGAACTGCCAGAGTAACTAACGACTGCCTGGGTAAGGCTATAGAAAGTAGTCACCTTCACTCACTACAGTGTGTAGATGGGGTGTCCTAGGACACCATGGCAGCGACCACCACCCTTGCAGCATATTGGTGGAGAAAGGCAGAACCAGGCAGCACAAGCTAAAGGTAAAGACGTTCCAGTATGACAGTACAGGGCAAGATGTGGTGAGTAAAATAAGACGTGACAAGCGCAGAACATTTCAGGGCAGGAAAAAAAGCTGGGAGCAGCCACAGTGGTGGAGTTTCGAGGTGGAGAAGGCTTGGGTGGATAAGCGTAGTGCTGTAAGGAGATGGCAAAATGCCAAGAAGAACAGAGCTGGTCATCCTAGTCCCTGCTTGCACTTAGAAAGAGAGATGCACACAAAAGTAAGCTATTTCAAAACACTGGTCAAGGTGGTTAAAAGCGAAAAATGGGCAGAGGTGTGTCAAAGAGTAAGCACAGACAAGTCACTGAAATTGTTCTGGCGACTACATAAAAGCATGAGTGGTGTAGTCAATAATAAGAGCATTTCAGACTTCCAAGGTGCTGACCTCACCTGGCAGAGGACTGACGAGGACAAGGGCAAAGCCCTCTTTGAACGCTACCTTGAGCAGGGCAACCAGACAGACATGGGAGGCCGAAATCTGGCCAAGGAGGTCACCTCAGACAGATGCAAGGCCCAGAACACTTCGGATGAAGACACAGTGACAGTGAAAGAAATCAAGGCTGTGCTTCGACGATCAAAAAACAGTGCTCCAGGTCCTGATGGCATAAGATACGACGACATAAATAGGTGTACCGACAATGAGCTAGAGAAACTAGCAGACATGTACAACAACAGTATAGGGAGTGCTAGCATCAAGGAGGAATGGTTACACAGCTATCTGATTCCCTTGCCGAAGCCTGACAAAGACCACACAAAAAAATTCAGGGATATCGAATTATAACCATGCAGAATACAATAGGCAAGCTGCTGGAGAAGGTAATTGCCAGGAAAATATCAAGCCAACTAGAGAGGCAAGGTGTTTTCCCACCTACCCTGGGTGGGTACCGTCCAAAAAGAGAAACCTGGACCAATGCAGCAGTCTTTGCCCATGATGTCTATGAAAGTTTCCACTCAGGCACTGAAACCGTTGCTGCAGCGATTGATCTTGAGGACGCATACAACAGAGTACCACTGGATTTTTTAATGTTTCAGCTTCTTGAACTAAACTTAAGTCCATTCCTCCTTAGTTGGATCGCTGCAGCCCTCTACCAACGGAAAGTAGTTTTTAGATGTGGCAGTTGGACTTCGGAACCAACAACAATATATCCTGGCCTACCACAGGGATCACCATTATCTCCGGTACTGTTCAACGCCTACACAGTCAGAATCACCAGTGAGCAGATCACTGGACCTGGCAGGACATTGTCGTATGCCGATGATGTTTTAGTGTATCGTCAGGGTAAGGATAGAGAGGAGGTTGCTGTGGAACTACAAACCGAACTCAATCGCATAAGTACTTGGTGTGATGAAGCTGGGGCAATGGTCAACCCAACAAAGGCAACAGTGACTTGGTTCTCGTTGAATAATCATATTGTCAACAATCCAACACCAACTGTAATGCTGTGTTCAGAGACGGTGGAAAGAACGCAGGCAATGAATTACCTGGGGATACGGTTTGATCGAAGCCTTGCTTATAATGTGCACATAGACCAGGTGATAACAAAGGCCAAGCGGGGTTTGGCAGCGGTGCGGGTGATGGCGGCAGCAAACTGTGAGCATCGCCATCTATGTCTTCTGTACGAGGGGCTGGTCATGTCTGTTTTGGAGTATGCAATGGCAATCCTGACTCTCAGCCATAAGCAGATAGAAAGGATGGAAAGGATACAGAATGAAGCTATGCGCATTATTCTTGGATGTACAAGAGATACAGCATGCAGGGCGATGCGCTACCTTCTTGATTTTCCAACCATTGAAGAGAGAATACAAATTTGCAGGGCACGCGCCTACCTCAGAATTAACGCAAACACACAACATCCACTGCATAGTGAAATTAGGAAGGTGAAGGGCAGCAGGTTAAAAAGAGGACGGTCGTGGATGGGTCAAGCCGAAGACATTCTTCAACAGGTGTGTTCACTTGAGGACTTAGAACCTGGCGAGGAGTGGGTGCAAGTGCCAACAGACTTCTGCACATCCTTTTCAGTTTGCATCCAACTAGATAGAAAATGCAGACAAGAAAATCCGGCTGCTGTTGAGGCTGAAGTACAAGCGTTGATTTTCGAGAATTCGCTAGACGGTGACGCGGTCATCTACACAGATGGGTCAGTCGTCCGACATGTGAGAAGCTCATGGGCCTTTACAGCTCGGGCCGGAGGGAGAATTGTGAAGGAGGACTCTGGTGCTTTCACTGAAACCACAAGTAGCCTGACCATGGTAGTCATGGCAGTAAGTAAAGCAATAACATGGCTCGAGACACAGACATTCACTAGGGCTTGTTTCCTTAGCGACTCAATGAACACGATCAAGAGGATAGAGGAGGGGTCGATCCGAAGAGAATGGTTGCTGCCTCTGAAGCGGTCTAGGCTGGCAAAGATTAGTTTCATCTTCGTGCCAGGGCATGCGGGAGTACAAGGAAATGAGCGGGCTGACAAGCTCGCAGGTGAGGCTACTGTGGAGGGCGGACGCGCCATGGACCAGGCTGACATTCTGAATGCTCTACGAGAAGTGAGACTTTTGCGAGAACCAAGTGATGATTGTGAATCTACAACAATGGCCAGACTGCGGGAGCAGCAAATTAAAAGAGGGGTGGCCAAACAAGAACACTACGCAGGAAGCCAAAGAAGATTGATAAACCAACACAGAACTGGCGTCGTTAGCCGCTACACGCTGCGGGATTTGCTGAGGAGGGGATCCGAGCACTTATGGACTGAATGGTTCGATGTGCAACGAGGATGATCTGTCGACTAACTAACTAACTAACTAACTAAGTAGTTACCTTATACGTAGCTGTTGAGTTGAGATAAGAACCGACATCACTGCATCCAGGACATTCCCATATGCGCTCCGTCCCCTCGTTCAACAGCCAGCGAAGAGTTATACTACTAATTGTTCCCACCGCTATCTGATTGAAAGTTCTCCTGGTCTTCCCTCTCAGTTTTGAGATTCTACCAGAACCCCTGCCAATCCCCCGCTATCTCATCCTTTCCACATACGGGTTCTCAATCTGCTCCTCCATCGTCTCTACCTGGTCCCACAGGCGCACGACCACCTCTTCCTTGTCCATGGGCAATCTACCACCAAGAGGTGCAGTCCCTGCCAGCCTATCAGCCTGTTTATTCCCCCGCACTCCCGCATGGCCAGGGCACAAAATCCATACACTTCTTACAATCTGTGATCTCTGAAGTGAGGTGAATGATTCGACACAAAACATTCCTAAAATCACTTTACTAAGCATACTCCTTGAGTCCGTGATGAAGACAATGTGTGTTGCAGTGGTCTGCTCTAGCCAACGGAATGCCGCTGTGACTGCTTCCACCTCCATTCTCATGCTAATGGTTGTAGCCTCATATGCAATAATCTCCTTAATTCAAGAATCGTCCATTAGCCTTCGCAAGGAAATCCCAACCACCCTGTTTGTTTCTCACCATTGACCCATCAGTATAGATCACTATGTCACCTTGATGTGTGTTACTCTGGATCAGTTGTTGCACCTCAAGCTCTGCGCGGCCCGCTGCACATTTTATGCACTCGGTGTTACTATTACATTGTGCCAGTCCGTCCTGTCTGGCGGAACTTCAAAGAGAGAGAGAGAGAGAGAGAGAGAGAGAGAGAGAGAGAGAGAGAGAGAGAGAGAGAGAGAGAGAGAGAGAGAGAGAGAGAGAGAGAGAGAGAGTAAACTGAAGTACTTGGGTATCACCTTTGACAGGTGTTTGTCTTTTAAGGATCATGTGGAGGCTTTGGTGGTGAAGGCTGGTAAGGAACTTAATGCATCGAGGGCGATGGCAGCAACCGGGGTAGATCAGAGGATGCTGTAAAGGCTCTTTCACCAGTCTTACTTACAAGTAAGACTTTTGCGAAAACTAAGTGATGACTGTGAATCTACAACCATGGTCAGACTGCGAGAACAGCAAGTTAAAAGAGGTGTGGCCAAACAAGAACACTACGCAGGAAGCCAAAGAAGATTGATAAATCAACACAGAACAGGTGTCGTTAGCCGCTACACGCTGCGGGATTTGTTGGGGGGGGGGGGGGGGGGGATTCGAGCACTTATGGGCTGAATGGTTCGATAGGCAATGAGGATGATCTGTCGACTAACTAACTAACTAACTAACTAACTAACTAACTAACTAACTAACTAACTAACTAACTAACTGTAAAGAGTTACAATAGACGCATATTGCGTTGCTTGGTACTGAATGAGTTAAAGACTCACAGCGCGAGAACATATAATAGACTAATACTAATAACAGAAAGGGAATGAAGAAGGATTGCAGGGTTGTTCTGTCGAATGTCGTAACAGCAACCCACAGTAGGGGACGTGTTTGGACTAGAATAACTGGTCCCTAAACGAGGTGGATACTTGCTAGAGACCAAGTTGTTGTAAGATGGCGGCCGACGACCAGTCCTGGCTGGAGGATGTTGTAGATGACAGAGTTCTGGCTGATGTTGTCCGGATACAGGTTAGTGTGAATGCTGAATCACTGAGGGAGGGGGGAGGGGGGAGGGAGGGAGGGAGGGAGGACCACGGTCCTGGCTGGAGGATGTTGTAGAGGACAGAGTTCTGGCTGGTGTTGTCCGGATACAGGTTAGTGTGAAACTGTGAATACTGAATCACTGAGGGAGGGGGAGGGAGGGAGGGAGGACCACGGTCCTGGCTGGAGGATGTTGTAGAGGACAGAGTTCTGGCTGGTGTTGTCAGGATACAGGTTAGTGTGAATGCTGAATCACTGGGGGAGGGGAGGGGGGGGAGGGAGGGGGGAGGACCACGGTCCTGGCTGGAGGATGTTGTAGAGGACAGAGTTCAGGCTGTGTTGTCAGGATACAGGTTAGTGTGAATACTGAATCACTGGGGGAGGGAGGGAGGGAGGGAGGACCAAGGTCCTGGCTGAAGGATGTTGTATAGGACAGAGTTCTGGCTGGTGTTGTCAGGATACAGGCTAGTGTGAATACTGAATCACTGGGGGGGGGGGGGGGGGGGGGGGGGGAGGGAGGGGGAGGGGAGGGAGGGAGGGAGGACCACGGTCCTGGCTGGAGGATGTTGTAGAGGACAGAGTTCAGGCTGGTGTTGTCAGGATACAGGTTAGTGTGAATACTGAATCACTGGGGGAGGGAGGGAGGGAGGGAGGACCAAGGTCCTGGCTGAAGGATGTTGTATAGGACAGAGTTCTGGCTGGTGTTGTCAGGATACAGGCTAGTGTGAATGCTGAATCACTGGGGGAGGGGGTGAGGGAGGGGGGGGGAGGGAGGACCACGGTCCTGGCTGGAGGATGTTGTAGAAGACAGAGTTCTGGCTG
>JACEFZ010022461.1:5000-55000 GCA_014155875.1 Cepaea nemoralis | reverse complement strand
TTCATCATTTCTAAGATAATATATTTAGCTACAGTGTTAGATCCCAAAAAACAAACAATCACAGAAATAAACAAACACATCAGACATTTCATCTTCAGCAATACAATTCACAGAATACAACACAAAAGATAGTTACTCTCCTTGGGGCATATTGGGTTTATTGTGACCCCCTCCCTCCCCCACCCATATGTTGTATAGACTAATTAGTCACCTATTAACCCACGATATGATAAACAAAAAATAAAATAAAAAAACACGTTGCTTGACTTTTGTAGGCCGTTGCGACCAACCCCGGGTTCATTGTCCAGGCAATCGTGCGTTCAGTACCTGCCATTGTTTCCTGAAATGCGTAGATCGGT
Source organism: Cepaea nemoralis (assembly GCA_014155875.1). NCBI lineage: Eukaryota > Metazoa > Mollusca > Gastropoda > Stylommatophora > Helicidae > Cepaea > Cepaea nemoralis. The sequence continues at coordinate 54,641 of JACEFZ010022461.1, read as the reverse complement.
ATCACACCAGACGCCGTTACTTCCAGCGACAGTCGCTAGTACCCATTTCAGACTTGACAACCTGGGAGCACATGCGAACATCCACCCCATAGGTATTGGAACACAGGACCCCCGGATCAGCCAGCCAGCCTGCTAGCAGCGGCGCTACCCCGACTTCCATGACTCATATTGAAATTCATGCTGCATGTCCTTTACAGGACGTGGTGATTAATCCCAGGATGATTTTCTAGGCAATTTTACCTTCAGTAATTAGCCTTTGGTTTCTGAACGAGAAGTCAACGTTGAAATCCCACCGACAGTTGTGTGACATTAACCTTCTTATCGCCGTCAGTGCAGAGACAGTTGTGTGACATGAACCTTCTAACCCGCGGTCAGTGCAGAGACAGTTGTGTGACATGAACCTTCTAATCCGCCATCAGTGCAGAGACAGTTGTGTGACATGAACTTTCTAATCCGCCGTCAGTGCAGAGACAGTTGTGTGACATGAACCTTCTAATCCGCCATCAGTGCAGAGACAATTGTGTGACATGAACATTATTATCGCCGGTCAGTGTAGAGATCGTTGTGTGACATGAACCTTCTAACCCGCCGTCAGTGCATAGACAGTTGTGTGACATGAACCTTCTTATCGCCGTCAATGCAGAGACAGTTGTGTGACATGAACCTTCTTATCGCAGGTCAGTGCAGAGACAGTTGTGTGACATGAATCTTCATATCGCCGTCAGCGCAGAGACAGTTATGTGACATGAACCTTCTTATCGCCGGTCAGTGCAGAGACAGTTGTGTGACATGAACCTTCTTATCGCCGGTCAGTGCAGAGACAGTTGTGTGACATGAACCTTCTTATCGCCGGTCAGTGCAAAGACAGTTGTGTGACATGAACCTTCTTATCGCCGGTCAGTACAGAGACACTTGTGTGACATGAACGTTCTAACCCGCCGTTAGTGCAGAGACAGTTGTGTGACATGAACCTTCTTATCGCCGTCAGTGCAGAGACAGTTGTGTGACATGAACCTTCTTATCGCCGTCAGTGCAGAGACAGTTGTGTGACATGAACCTTCTTATCGCCGTCAGTGCAGAGACAGTTGTGTGACATGAACATTCTTATCGCCGGTCAGTGCAGAGACAGTTGTGTAACATGAACTTTTTTATCGCCGGTCAGTGCAGAGACAGTTGTGTGACATGAACCTTTTTATCGCCGGTCAGTGCAGAGACAGTTGTGTGACATGAACCTTCTTATCGCCGGTGAGTGCAGAGACAGTTGTGTGAAATGAACCTTCTAACCCGCCGTCAGTGCAGAGACAGTTGTGTGACATGAACCTTCTAACCCGCCGTCAGTGCAGAGACACTTGTGTGACATGAACCTTCTAATCCGCCGTCAGTGCAGAGACACTTGTGTGACATGAACCTTCTAATCCGCCATCAGTGCAGAGACAGTTGAAGCGCAGGCGCGCTAAACCTATCGGCCACACTGACCTCTTTACTATTCCTGCTGCTACTCTTAAGTGTTATTCTTCTGCTAGTCATCCTCCTCCATCTCCACCTCACCATTATTACAACCCAATTAAACCCTCGACTATTATTGTTATTATTATTATTATTACTACAGTGTTCTCAAGTTCAGAACAAGGAAACACTAACACTGTAAGGATCAACTTCTCCACAAGTTACATTTCTTGGTGTGGCAGCCGCGTCAGACTCAGAAAGCACAAACACGACACGGAGCAAGAGTTAACAGTAGGTGTCCGTCAAGTGAGATAGTTCTGTTGCTGTACCAGTCAAACGTTCAGATTATCCAGTGGCAGTCAGTGGTGGACTGGTCAGGGTGTCAGCTTTCCCTAAGGCACGGGGGCCATGTGGGCCCCAAATTATATTGGCCCACTGAAACATTAGAGAATGTTTAACAATATTAATGATACTCGGCCTTTTGGCTAAGATCAAAGTGTTCTCTTCACGGCTTTTTGACGCAGATCAAAGTGTAGATTTATATGCACTTGATCTGGCCAGGGTGCAGAGACGGTCATCCAAACTGCAAACTCGAATCACCAAATCACTGTCCACTAACACAGGCAGACGGGCCTTGGTGGACCACAATGGGCCGAAAGGCACACGCTGGGAGTAAGAGGTCTTTTAAAAGAAGTTTAAACATAAAATATTATTGACCTTTTAGTCCCGGCAATCAAAAATTTAAACCCTGTCAGGTACTGATGGTAGCTCTCTACTAATGGCGACAAAGTTGGATAGTTTCACACGCTGTTCAGTTGGACTTTAATGTTGACTTCACATTCAGAATGCACGTCAAGTTAGACAGTGGTCACTAAGTTTTACAGTTTATTTCTAACCATAATTTGACTAAACAAATTCTGGGTTGTCTATGTCTAATTTCTCTAATCAGTTTACGTTTTGCATTTGTGTCTTGAAGGACTTTTCTCATTCGTTTCTGTTTGTTTGTTTGTTTGTTTGCTTTTTTTTTTGACCCATAGTATCATTTGCATTTCCCCTTGAAACTTCATTTTCTCACCATTAGCTGATTCAGAATCTTCTGAAAAAAAATCCGCCGCGGATATAACACGGCAGGGGGTTTCTGATTGTCAGAAGGGGGTCCGCCTTCCCTGAATGTTTTGACCCTTTCACCTATTAACATTCTCTAGGGGCGGGCCGGTCTGGGTCATGACTCCGGGTGTGTTTCTCCTGTCGTGCCAGACGTACGGTCGTTTGCGTTGTCCTTGTGATGTTCCGTGCTTGTCCCATACCTGCGAACATGGCTGATCGCAAGCTACCCCTCCATCCGGGAGGAGAGCCTGTGCACCCGGTGCTTGGTGCCCTCACACCATCCTATCACCTGGAACGTGGGGAACCGGCTTCTTCCCCAGCCCCTGCCGCCTCCGTTCGTCTTCGTTGCCATGTTCCTTCCTTGTGACCCGTTCACGGCGCCGCACTCTGGGAAGCCGACTCTTCCTTTGGGTTCCTCGACCTCTCTTTCGCTCTTTAATGCAGAATGCGGCTTTCGTAAGAAGATTACCGCCCGGGTATGGACGTTATTAGACTTCCGCCGACATATTGTAACTGCTGCCGGCGATTTGCCCCATCCAACAGTCCCGTACTCCGATGCACTATACTCACTCGGAGGGAAGGCCATAAAGTCGACATGAGACAGTGCTAGTTCTAGCTCGTTTTGTGGGAGATTGGTTCCGATGTTATTTGTTCTTACATACAGATATAAATTTAACCATATTACTGTCAAGACTTGTCCCATTCTATGTTCGAGCAGTTCCACAGCCAGCACGAAGCCTTTTTGACTGTCTCACCAAGTTGCTTTTGTGCCCAAGTTCTCACTTGTCCTTTTATGCCCAACTGATTTAATGCATCATACACGGAGTGGGAGACTAGACCTCTTGAGCCCACCTCGACGGCGAATAGCCTGACGGTGTACCCTTCTTGTCTCAGACTAGCCACCATGTCATGGTATTTCTCCATCTTGTAAGTATGTTGCTCCTCGATATTCGACTCATACAAGACTGTCAGCTCAATTAGCGTTAGCTGTTTGGCCGACGAAGAGTGAAGTACGATGTCAGGTCGCAAGCGAAACTGTTGGATCACCTAAGGGTATTCCCCACGGCCCTTCAGTTCCACGGTCAGCTCCCAATCGCTCGCGCCATCGAAAATGGACGGTAGGTCGGCAGCGCGGCCTTCCTTGTCTCGACGTTGCTGCCCAACTCCGAAGGCCTGGCCCCTCTGTATGCCCTCATTCTGGCTACATCCACTATAACTGCCAACTCGGCAAGAACCTTGTTTTGGCTCCATGTGAACCGGCCTTGACATTGGGATATTTTGCATGCGGTCAGTACGTGCTCCGCAGTCTGGACCTTATTACAGGGGAGACAGGACGGGTCGGTGGCTTTACCGAATTTGACCAAGTTGGCAGCTGATGGCAGGACATCACAGGACACATGCATGCAACAGTATTGGTTCTATTTAGCACGTTAACCCTCTTTTCCCCTATGCAGTTGGCAGCCCTTCATTGATGAATATGTTTTCCGGTAATAATATTTGCTCTGTGCACTCTGCTCTCCTTTTCCAGTTTAAAGTCGAAAAGAGATGCTTCTGCTCCTGGCTGCACGCCGACAGCCATCCCAGCACAAAAAGTATTTAAACGAGCCGGCAACCGCCAGCAAGGGAAGTATTGCAAGAGGAAGTAGAGCATTACTATTAAGGATATTTAGCCTTTCACAGACCTGCCAAAAACTCCTCATATTTTATTCTGACTTTGTGTCAAGTGAAAGCTCAAAGCGTTAAATGTAATATTGAAAAAAAAAATGCAAAAATAGGTTCTAAAAATTCTCATTAATAAAGCCATTAATTTTACACAAACTTTAAAAAGAACTTAAAATTACTATCCCATCATTTATGCTGTTTGTAACTGTAGCTAATGTCTATGAAACTTGTATGAAAGGTTATTATTAGTACTACAGTGATTTAAATCACATGATACATTTGTGCTGCTTTTAGTAATGTCCCTTGATATAACTTTCATGGTTTCATGTCCCTCTCCACTATTGTAATTCCATGTGTTCATTTTAATGTGGTATATTTCAGCTGACATGTCTTAGTCAGACATGACTGAGCTACCGCATGACAGTAGGCGGTACTACCTGCTTTCTGTCAGCGCCGAATGTTTGGCGGCGCTTACCAAACCCGACACTCCACATTGTGCCAACGGCTTCGGGCGGAAGAGCGCAATTGGGAGAGCACAAGCCTTATCTTGGTACGAGGAAATGCAACCTAAAGACAAAATGTCATGGCAGGGCAGACCAGCTAATACCAATCAAGGCTTAGGGCAGCTGGTCTAGGATCGAAGCTCCGACAGGCGGACAGTTAGAGCATTGCTTTGCAGATCCGGCAGCTTCTGCATCTTGTCTTGTTCCAGATGTATAGGTGTTACCTTTCCTCTGAAGTGAACTAGGCAGGCTGTTAGAGGGATCATGCTGCATGGGAAACACATGGTCTCTATATTTTAGCCCAGGCTTTGTGCTATGGAGAGGCAATAACTCCATCCCTGGTCTTAACCAGTCTCGGAATCAAAGCGAGAGGTAACTGTTACGGGTTATAAGTCCTTGTCAATTGGCGTAGACATGGGGCGCCACGCGTTACCTCTGACGGTGGGAGAAACCTACAGGTCTCACTGATCATCTACCGCCCGCCTCAAGCTGGGCAACCCCCGGCCAATTGGGTGCTGATCCGCCACAGCCTGCCTGCTTCAATGGGTGCTTGGGGCTAGGACAAAATCTGAATCGCAGGCTGTAAAACCAATGCACCAGGTACTAATAAAAAGAAAAGAGAAACCTCAAGCTACGGCTTGCAACCTGGAACGTAAGAACCATGTGTCCAGGATTTTCCACTGACTTGACAAATATTGACGATGTGAGGGAAATGGATGTGATCGATGCCGAATTCAACTCAATCGTCTTAACATTGATATTGCTGGCCTGCAGGAGACTCGCCTAGCTGGGGAAGGGTCATTCAGGGAAAAAAATTACACCTATTTTTGGAAGGGTAGAGGATAAGCAGAAAAAAGGCAACATGGTGTGGGCTTTGCAGTGAAGAATTCGCTACTGGTGTCGTGTCTTCCTTTAAAGTGTCGTCCCTGGAGTGAGGGGAGTCAACACCCACATTATAATTTTTTTTTTCCATATCAATATCCTGGAGAATCCACCAGCTTCCGTCCAACACACTCCATCAGTTCATGGACACCTTTTCCTCTCTCTCTATCACTGTCGTACTATGAGCCCTCTCGTTCTTCCCCAATCAACATATTCAACAACTCTTGCTTCTAAAAATTAATAAAGATTAATTTATTAAAAGAAAAGTGTAATGTACGTGAGACGTGTATGCGAAGAAAATGTGTGAGGTGTTCTATAATGTGTGTAGGATCGGACCCTCAGATAATAGCATAGTCATTTCATCCTTGCAAGGACACACCACAGCACGTTAAGTCAGAACAAGTCCATCTCACCCAGTGCTGTATCCCTCCTGCCGGACACCGACGGTCATCTGTAGCTACCTGGTAATCCATCTTCCTGATCATCCGAAATAGATACTGTTTGTAATTACAGCTGATCATGGACCGGTTGCACACTACACATAAACTCCTATCGTTCCTAAAAATTGTACGAATCCTTTGTTGGGTGTACTTAGGTATCACTGTTATTGTTAATATACTTGATCTTAACTAGTATCTATAACGTCTCAAATATGATGTCTGTGGTAATATTTCACTGGAATCTATCACACGATGTGACTTACATTCTAATGTTCACGTTCCTTTAACAATGTTTGTATGATGTGTGACATATCAACAATCATCACCCATCCTAGGTGAACCTTAACACACAGGAGTCGTTATATTGGTTGGCTCTTCTGAGTCATGTTATGGTGAACCCTCCTGATTATGAGTCCAGCGTAAACATAATACCATCTTTCTTCTCGGGGGTTATTCGTTTTCCGTCAGAAAGCATTTGAGTGTCCAACTGGTGTTCTTCCAATTGGAGTTGCACTTCTTCAAAACCAGTGTTGAACTTCCTCGTAACTGGCAGGGAACCTGTTAGAGAAACAACACATCTGGTGATAGCACTAGTCACTGATCCTACCGGCTGAGTGTAAGCCTATTGCCTTGCTCTGTTATTTCTCAGCTAACTAAACTCTGTCATAGAGCCTAGTAGCTCCTCACCTACGTCCGAATCAGGCTATGACAAGGAAAGACCCATAAACAGAGTGCAAAACTTCAGTGGGCTAGCCACTGAAAGATCCCCCATTGGACACTTTCCCCATCTCCTAACCCTTCTTAAATCTCTCGAAATATCACCCCGCTATCCTATTCATCCTAGCAGAGCCAATTATCACTTCACTACTCTAACTAGTTTTCAACTAACAGTGCTAATCATCACACTCTAGTTTTAACAAGACTACTGCCTGTATTACTTAGGCCTAAATAGGCTATATTTTGTACCTTATGCAAACCCGCCTCATTCCTGGATGGCTACTACACTTTGCCATAACGACATATGCTAGTTAATTTTTAATTAATCTAACACTGTAGAGCTCTCCAACAAAACACGTCAATCCTAATCCACTGTTTGAGTTACACACCCCAAATCGGGTTTTTGGCAACCGCCTAAAATTGGTCACGTAACGTTATTCTTTATGTCTACACAAGTGTTATTTTGGGCAGATCCTCCATTGTCAGGAATATATCTCCCCTGGCTTAATCAATGTCAGATTCGTCCTCCCATGTTTTGACATCCAAAACACGCTAGCGAGTTACTGTATGGTCCCAACAACAGTTTTCAATAACAAGCCGTCAATCTTCTGCCGAGTGGTGACAATCACAGCCGCCATTTCGCCTGATGTCCGGAAACTCTAAATGACAGACGGGACTGTTTCATGTCCCGAGCCGGCAAATTCTACTTAGATCTAACTGTTTATGAACTGTCAAAGTGGTGTATTGATTCATCTCACTCACCATCAAATGTTCCTATTTTTCCGCCCAGATCTGAACACGTGCAGCTGCAACCCAGACTGTTTTTTCTGTATTTGTTGAAACAACCTGTGGCCTCGAACATATCGCCAATCCGAACGCCTTTTATTGTCTTCACTGGTTAATCACGGTGGTCTATTTTGTGACATAGGCCCCCTCTTAAGAGAGTAGTCCATCTCACTCTTCTCCACCGTGAGTTCAATCCAGGTGATTCATTTCTCTTCTTCAGGAGCTGGGTGTCTTGACAAGAAGTCCGCTCCAACATTTTCCTTCCCAGGAATGTACTCCACTGTGAAATTATAAGGTTGAAGTAACAACGACCAACGCATCAAACGGGCGTTGAGCTTCTGAGAAGTAGCCAGGAACATCAGGGGCTGATGATCCGACTGGACCCAAAACTTCACTCCATACAAATAGGGCTGGGATTTTTGCACTGCCCATACGAGAGACAAGCACTCTCTATCGACTGTTGAATAATTCCTCTCAGCCTGGAGAAGTTTCTTACTTGCGTATGCTACAGGTTTCAAAACCGAAGCATCGTCTTTTCCTTCCTGTAACAAGGCTGCCCCAATCCCAATCGCACTCGCATCCGCTCTCAACACAAATGGTTTGGAAAGGTCAGGGAGCTGTAATACAGGTTTGCTGACCAAGGCCTCCTTTAACTGACTATAGGCAGTCTCACATTCTGGTGTCCAAAGGGTTTGGTCCGGGAATCCCTTTTTCAAGGTTTCCGTCAATGGAGCTCCCAGTTCCGTGAAATGTGGGATAAATTTGTGGTAGAACCCACACAACGAGAGAAAAGATCGCACATCCTTCTTTGTTTTTTGCCTTGGTGTATTTTTGATTTTTTCCAGATTCTTTTCTTCTGGGACAATGTGTCCTGGAGTGATGGTGTGACCTAGAAATTCCAGAGTCTGGTAACCAATCATGCACTTGGTTGGACGAGCGGTAAGCCCTGCTTCCTTGAGTCTATTAAACACTCTCTCCAAGGATTTTAAGTGGTCATCCAAGCTGTCACTGGATATCAGAATATCATCCATGAATGAGATGATGGCCGGATCCTGTAAAGGATCTAGTAAAGTCCTCATTATGCGTGTAAACACACTAGGTGCGTTGCTGATTCCAAAGGGCATGACCTTGAATTCGTAGTGTCCACTGGGTGTACTGAAAGCCAACAGTGGTCGTATCTCCGGTTTGACTGGTATCTGATAGTAACCCCGACTCAGATCCACCTTTGAAAACTACCGAACCTTATGGAGCCTAGCGAATAACTGGGTTGGATTCGGCAAAGGTTCCACCTGAAACTGTGTATGACTGTTCAGAAGTCGGTAATCTATACACAACCGGTGTTCTCCACTTGATTTCCGTAACAAAACTACCCCTGCATTGTATGGGGATGTGGATAGTGCAATCACGTCATCCTCCAGCAGTTTTTGTATTTCCTCCTCCAGGGCCTTTTCCTTAGAGAATGGCACTGGGTAAACCTTCTGGCGAACAGGCTCCTGTGTGGTCAAAGTCATCTCGAACTCAACCAACCTGGTTCGTCCTGGTTTATCAGTCAGTATCTCCTTATGAGACTTGAGAACCTGGGTTATCTTTTCCTTCTCCTGGGAGGTCAGATCAGGGTTCACTTGCACATCCCTATAGGTTTCCTGGTGTACCAAGGGATATTCCATGCCCTCGTTGGTTCCCACTTCCGTCTCCACTGCAACCGCCATTGCCATGAGGTGCGCTGCCTTGTCTCCCGGTCTCTCTTTGTAGTTCCACAAGAGATTGATATGGAAAATCTTCGACTTTCCCCGGATCCGGATCTGATAGGTGGTTCTGGATATCACCCTTTCCACGGAAAATGGTCCTTGCCAACCTATCTCCAGTTTGTTGTTTCCCGTTGGGAGTAGCAACAAGAATTTGTCTCCCACCTCTAGAGATCTTTCTTTAGACCTCCGGTTGTAGTAAGCCGCATGTCTTTTTCTGGCCTTTTTCAAGTTTTGATTCGCCAGAGTCCATCCCTTGTGGAGTTTTTCTTTCAGTTCCTCCACGTATTTATATAAAGAGATCACTTCTTCTGACGTCCCCTCTTCAGTCCAACTCCTCAACATGGCTTCCAACGGTCCTTTGATTGGACGACCAAACAGCAACGTAGCGGGTGGTAGTCCTGTTGAGCCATGAGGAACCTCCCGATAGGCAAAGAGTGCTGCTGGGATATATTCATCCCACCTATCAGGTTTTTCCTGTGCCAGTTTCCTGAGCATTGTCATCAACGTGCCGTTGAAACGCTCTACTTGTCCATTGTCTTGAGGGTGGTAAGGGCTGGTATGTATGTGGTTAGAATGGACCACCCTAAATACCTCCTCCATGAGTTTTCACCAAAACTGGGTCCCATTGTCCGTCAGAATTTGATCAGGGAAGCCTAATCTGGTAAAGGCCTCCATCAGTGCGTCCGCCACTCGTTTCGAGTCAATCGTGGTCAACGGTATGGCTTCACCCCACATTGTACAGCAATCCACCATTGTGAGTATATACATGTTACTCTTCCTATTCCTGGGAAGTGGACCCACGATATCGATGGCTACCCTCTCGAAAGGAGAGTTCATGATGGGCATCTCACCCAAGACCACCGGTGCTGTCCAGTGTTTCGGTGCCAACCTCTGGCACTCAGGGCATGACTTCACATACCGACGCACATCATCTGTCATTCCCGGCCAATAATAATGACAGGAAATTCGCTGCATGGTGGCGGCAATACCCATGTGTCCACTAAAGGAGATGGTATGCCCCATATGAAGAATCTGGGACCGGTGAGCTTTCGGGACGACCAACTGACCGTATAGGTTGTCTCCCCTTCCTGCTCTCCTGTAGAGTAGCCTATTATTCATGTAGTACTGACCCCATCCTGGTGGATCAGCACTTCTATGCAGCTTTTTGTAGCAAGGACGTAAAGTAGCATCCTCACTCTGGGCAGTTCGTAGCTCCCCCGGCAGTGGGTTAGTCACAATCGCTTCTGCCTCTTCCGTTCTCGTCTGAGAGCGAGTCTGTATTGCTCCCATATAGATTGGCTCCCTGGGCATTCCCAGAAAGACATACCGGAAACTGAGGATTACTGGGAAAATGGGATCGGTCAATACAGCGGCCTTGATTGTGCCGATGACATACCTTGACCGAATCTCCACATTAGCAATGGGCAACTTCATGGCCACAGCACTCTTCTGTGCAGGCTGTATCTCCATGGTCTCACCGGTGAATTGTTCTGGATGTACCAGATCCGCAGAAATCAGGGCCTCCCCGTCCAATCCTTTGTCGTACAAACACTCCACTTGACGACCGTTAACCTCTACCAATTCCACTACAGGTGATTTTTCCTGGTCTGGAGTCTCTTCCTCGGCCTCGACCTGTTCAGTGGGCTCCACCTTAGGTTTCCCGGGGCACACGACGAATTGAGTGTCTCCTGACTTTCCCCTGCAGTCAATAGCATTGTGCGTATTCGACCTGCAGTGGTTGCACCATTTCCCTGTCCTAGATTTTCTAGTGCCGGACTTGAGTGAACTCTCCTGGTGGCGAGCTTCCTTGTTGACCTTGGCATTTTCCGTGACAACCTCCTTGGAAGTCACTTGACATGCTGCGAAGTGAGGGCTCTTAGCCTTCGATTTGCAGTCCCTCGTATTGTGAGAGGGTGACTTACAAATTGAACACCACTTCTCCGACCACGGTTGTTTTGGTGTAGAGCTTGAAGTGCTCTTGCTTCCCTCCTTCTTCTTCTCTGAACTATCCTCTGATTTTTGCACATAAGGTTCCCCCTTTTTGGTTCCCGAGTTTTTGGCTTTCTTCTTGTCATGTTTCTCCTGACTTTTGGTGTTGGTTGAAAGGTTGTCCCCTGCCTCCCCATGTACCTCGACGATCCGTTCTGCTAATTTTGTCACGAGGTCAATACGTTCCGCTCATTGTTCTCCCAGGAACGTCCTGAGAGGTTTAGACATATGCTTCTTCAGCTGGTCGACCACCATGAGCTCTTACAGACTCTCATAGTCATGTGCGAACCCAGCCAAATCCATCCACTTATGGAGATAGGATTTTAGACGCAAACTGTAGGCGGCAAACAACTCCCCCGGTTCTCGTTTCGCTGCTCGAAATTTTTTTCGGTAGGTATGTGACATAACCTCGAATCGTTTCAGCAGAGCCGTCTTCAATTCGTCGTAATTGTTCTCATGTCCTGGTGGCAGGCGAGAATAAACCTCGTAGCCGGTCCCGCGTAAACCCTGGGATAGCTTAAGACACCATTTGTCACGGTCCAGACCCATAGCAACAGACATTGCCTCGAAGCGTTGAAGGTACTGATCAATCTTCTCCTTGTCCTCTTCGTAGACCGCTAAAGGAAACTTCATTGCATGGTAACTATGCCCACCTGATGGGGTTGAGCCTGAGGAGGAGGAACCTCCAACTGCTCCCTCAGTTTCCCCATTAGATTGCCTCTTGAACTCGAGTTCCCTCATTCGGTACTCGTGCTCCCTTTTTTTAGCTCCTTGTTCAGCTTCAAATTTCCTCGCAGCTTGTTCTGCTTCCAATTTCCTAGCTTCTTGTTCCAACTCCATCCTTCTCAAATCCAACTCAGCCTTTCGATCTTCCCTTTCTGCTTGACGATACTCTCTCTCTCCAATTCCTGTATGTAATCAGTTAGAGCAGAATCCGACAATCCCATTTCTTCCCCCTTTACCCTTAGTTCTGCAGTGGTTACTTTCAGAGTGGCCATTTTACAGAGAGGTAAGCTAGCAGGTTGAATATAATTTAACTGCCAACTAATATATAGATATATGAACAAGTACTATAAATCTATATATGCCCCACATCCAGCACACCACAATACAATCACTCAGTGACAAGAGTAGAATCAGGACCACAGACCCATGCAGACGTGTGAAGTGTAAACAGGTAAGATATTTGTCCTAACCCCTATCCACATTCACTCTAGCTGGATTCTCCAATATGATATCTCCGTCTTATAACTAAGGATCCCGTGTCAAAAGACTCCGTTGTCAGAAGATCCCACTGTCAAAGTATCCTGCTTGCAGGATATCTCACTGTCCAAGGATCACGATTACGAGAGATCCCGCTGTCCAAGGATCCCGTTTACGAAAGATCCCGCTGTCCAAAGATCACGTTTACGAGAGATCCCGCTGTCCAAAGATCCCGTTTACGAGAACCCAATAATGTCGTGTCTTCCTTTAAAGTGTTGTCCCTGGAGTGAGGGGAGTCAACACCCACATTATAATTTTTTTCCCTATCAATATCCTGGAGAATCCACCAGCTTCCGTCCAACACACTCCATCGGTTCATGGACAGCTTTTCCTCTCTCAATCACTGTCGTACTATGCCCCCACTCGTTCTTCCCCAGGCAACATATTCAACAACTCTTGCTTCTAAAAATTAATAAAGATTACTTTATTAAAAGAAAAGTGTAATGTACGTGAGACTTGTTTGCGAAGAAAATGTGTGAAGTGTTCTATAATGTGTGTAGGATCGGACCCTCAGATAATAGCATAGTCATTTCATCCTTGCAAGGACACACCACAGCACGTTAAGTCAGAACAAGTCCATCTCACCCAGGGCTGTATCCCTCCTGCCGGACACCGACGGTCATCTGTAGTTACCTGGTGATCCATCTTCCTGATCATCCGAAATAGATACTGCTACTACTACTACTACTATCATGGACCGGTTGCACACTACACATAAGTTCCTATCGTTCCTAAAAATTGTACGAATCCTTTGTTGGGTGTACTTAGGTATCACTGTTATTGTTAATAAACTTGATCTTAACTAGTGTCTATAACGTCTCAAATATGATGTCTGTGGTAATATTTCACTGGCATCTATCACACGATGTGACTTACATTCTAATGTTTTCGTTCCTTTAACAAGGTTTGTATGATGTGTGACATATCAACAATCATCACCCATCCTAGGTGAACCTTAACACACAGGAGTCGTTATATTGGTAGGCTCTTCTGAGTCATGTTATGGTGAACACTCCTGATTATGAGTCCAGCGTAAACATAATACCATCTTTCTTCTCGGGGGTTATTCGTTTTCCGTCAGAAAGCATTTCCAATTGGAGTTGCACTTATTCAAAACCAGTGCTGAACCTCCTCGTAACTGGCAGGGAACCTGTTAGAGAAATAACACATCTGGTGATAGCACTAGTCACTGATCCTACCGGCTGATTGTACGCCTATTGCCTTGCTCTGTTATTTCTCAGCTAACTAAACTCTGTCATAGAGCCTAGTAGCTCCTCACCTACGTCCGAATCAGGCTATGACAAGGAAAGACCCATCAAAACTTCAGTGGGCAAGCCACTGAAAGAACCCCCCATTGGACACTTTCCCCATCTCCTAACCCATCTTAAATCTCTTCAAATATCACCCCGCAATCCTATTCATCCTAGCAGAGCCAATTATCACTTCACTACTCTAACTAGTTTTCAACTAACAGTGCTAATCATCACATTCTAGTTTTAACAAGTCTATTGCCTATATTAATTAGGCCTAAATAGGCTATATTTTGTACCTTATGCAAACCCGACTCATTCCTGGATGGCTACTACACTTTGCCATAACGACACATGCTAGTTAATTTTTAATTAATCTAGTAGTAGTAGTATTAGTAGTAGTAGTAGTAGTAGCAGTAGTAGTAGTAGTAGTAGTAGTAGTAGTAGTAGTAGTAGTAGTAGTAGTAGTAGTAGTAGTAGTAGTAGTAGTAGTAGTAGTTGTTGTAGTAATAGTAGTAGTAGTAGTAGTTGTAGTAATAGAAGTAGTAGTAGTAGTAGTAGTAGTAGTAGTAGTAGTAGTAGTAGTAGTAGTAGTAGTAGAAGAAGTAGAAGTAGTAGTAGTAGTAGTAGTAGTAGCAGCAGCAGCAGCAGCAGCAGCAGCAGCAGCAGCAGCAGCAGCTGTAGTAGTATTGTTAGTATAAGTAGAAGTTTTGTTGTCAGTAGTAGTAGTAATAGTAGTATTAGTGTTGTTAGTAATAGCAATAGTGATGATATTAGTAGTATCAGTAGTATTAGCAGCAGAAGTAGTAGTACTAATAGTAGTATTAGTGGTGTTAGTAATAGTAATAGTGGTAATATTAGTAGTAGTATTATGGTAGCAGCAGATGTGGTAGTAATAACAGTGTTGTTATTAGTATTAGTAGTAATAGTAGTACCAAATATACCAACATCATAAAATCTTTCTACAAAGAGACACGTTGCTGCGTAAGAACAGAAACAGGCAACTCTGACTGGTTCTCAGTCGAAACAGGAGTGAAACAGGGTTGTGTCTTATCACCGATGCTTTTTGGAATAGCTATCGACTGGGTCATGCGCAAATGCACAAACAACACAAATATGGGTATCCATTGGGTTGACACAATTCTAGAAGACCTGGACTTTGCCGACGACATAGTGCTTTCGAGTTCAATACACCCGGATGCCCAAGAGAAAATAAACCACCTCCAAAATGTTTCAGGGCAAATTGGTCTCCAAATTAACACCACAAAAACAAAGACTATTGATCTTACCAACAGTTCAGATGACACCAAATTGAACAGCTACGTTCTTGAAAATGTCAACAGCTTCACATACCTAGGAAGCAAAATGACATCTACAGGGGACTCAACACCAGAAATATCATTTAGAATCGCACTGGCATCTAGTGCCTTCAATAAACTGTCAAACATCTGGAAGTCAAAGACACTCAGCAAACACACAAAACTTAAAATCTTCAACTCTTGTGTGATTCCAGTGTTAACGTATGGATGTGAAAGTTGGAAATCAACGGTAGCTTTAGATAAAAAGTTAGACAATTTTGAGAACAAATGTCTTAGAAGACTTCTAAACATCCACTGGACAGACTTCAGAACCAATTCGCAAATAAGACAAGAGACTAAGCAAGATACAGTATCCAATTTCATAAGAAGACGCCGTTGGAACTACATCGGCCATGTACTCAGAATGAACAAGACAAGACTCCCCTACCAAGCCCTCATATGGTCACCGGTAGGGAAAAGAAAACGGGGAAGACCAAGAGAGACCCTGCGTAGAACCATCATTAGAGAAGGCTCATTCAATGGCCAAGTAAATATCCAAGATCTACAACAGATAGCAGCGAACCGCCAGGCATGGAGAGACAGGACTTCTGCCCTATGCGCCGCCTTAGGCTCAAGAGGAAAGACTAACTAACTGACTAAGTAATAGTAGTAGTGGTAGTAGTAATATTAGAAGTAGTGGTATTAATGTTAGTAGTAATAGTAGTAGTAGTAGTAGTAGTAGTAGTAGCAGCAGCAGCAGCAGCAGTAGTAGTAGTAGTAGTAGTAGTAGTAGTAGTAGTAGTAGTAGTAGTAGTAGTAGTAGTAGTGTTACTAGTAGTGGTAGCAGTAGTAATATTAATAGTAGTAGTGGTGGTGTTGGTGGTGTTGGTGGTAGTAGTAGTAGTAGTAGTAGTAGTAGTAGTAGTAGTAGTAGTAGTAGTAGTAGTAGTAGTATTAGTAGTAGTATTGATAACAGTAGTATTAGTAATAGTGTTAGTAGTAGTAATAGTTGTTTTAGTAGTAGTAGTAGTAGTAGTAGTAGTAGTAGTAGTAGTAGTAGTAGTAGTAGTAGTAGTAGTAGTAGAAGTAGTAGTATTAGTAGTAGTAGTAGTATTGCTTGTAGAAGTAGTAGTTTTGTTGTTAGTAGTAGTAGTAATAGTAGTATTAGTGTTGTTAGTGAAAGTAGTTAGTGGTAATATTATTAGTAGTAGAGTTAGCAGCAGAAGTAATAGTATTAGCAGTGTTGTTAATAGTAGTAGCAGAAATAACAGTAGTGGTAGTAGTAATATTAGTAGTAGTAGAATTATTATTATTATTATTATTATTATTATTAGTAGTAGTAGTAGTAGTAGTAGTAGTAGTAGTAGTAGTAGTAGTAGTAGTAGTAATAGTAGTAGGGGTAGTATTAGTAGTAGTAGTCGTAGCGATATTGGAGTTGTAGTGTTATCAGTAGTAGTAGTAGTAGTAGTAGTAGTAGTAGTAGTAGTAGTAGTAGTAGTAGTAGTAGTAGTAGTAGTAGTAGTAGTAGTAGTAGTAGTAGTAGTAGTATTGTTAGTAGTAGTACTAGTAGTTTAGTTTTTAGTAGTAGTTTTAATAGTAGTATTAGTGTTGTTAGTAATAGCCGTACTGGTAATATTAGTAGTAGTAGTGATAGCAGAAGAAGCAATAGTAGTAGCAGTGTTGATAGTAGCAGTAGTAGTAGTAGTAGTAGTAGTAGTAGTAGTAGTAGTAGTAGTAGTAGTAATGTTAGTAGTAGTAGTAGCAGCAGCAATAAAAGTAGCAGCAGCAGCAGCAGCAGTAGTAGTAGTAGTAGTAGTAGTAGTAGTAGTAGTAGTAGTTGTAGTAGTAGTAGTAGCAGCAGTAGTAGTAGTAGTAGTAGTAGTAGTAGTAGTAGTAGTAGTAGTAGTAGTAGAAGCAGCAGTAGTAGTAGTAGTAGTAGTAGTAGTAGTAGTAGTAGTAGTAGTTATAGTAGTATTAGTAGTAATAGTTGGAGGGGTAGTAGTAGTTGTAGTAGTAGCAGTAGTAGTAGTAGTACTAGTAGTAATAGTAGTCGTAGCAGCTGTGGAGTTGTAGTGTTATCAGTAGTAGTAGGTGTAGTAGTAGTAGTAGTAGTAGTAGTAGTAGTAGTAGTAGTAGTAGTTGTAGTAGTAGTAGTAGTAGTAGTAGTAGTAGTAGTAGTAGTAGTATATGCTGTAGTATTGTTAGTAGTAGTAGTAGTAGTGTTGTTAGTAATTGTAGTAATAGTACTATTAGTGTTGTTAGTAATAGTCGCAGTCGCAATATTAGTAGTAGTAGTGGTAGCAGCAGCAGCAGTAGTAGTAGTAGTAGTAGTAGTAGTAGTAGTAGTAGTAGTAGTAGTAGTAGTAGTAGTAGTAGTAGTAGTAGTAGTAGTGGTGGTAGTAGTAGTAGCAGTAGTAGTAGTAGTAGATGTAGGGTGTCAGGCATTGGTTGTATCTTTGGTAAGGATGACTCACATGTCTTCTTCTGGACCCATCCCCCACTGGTCTAAGTCTGATACTCAGCTCAAGCCTGTGTCTCTTAGTTGCTGTCAGCATGCGACTGCGGCCACCCCCTCCCCCCTTCTCTGTCAACAGCTGTGAGAGGCTGGCTAAGCCAGGCGTGGGTAGCCGACTTGGCTTCAAACCAAGCGGTGAACTTGGGTATGCCTACCCAGCAGTGAGAAGACAGGATTCGACGGACTGCGCGTATGAAGTCACTGATGATTCAACGGACAAGAAGGCGTTTACCTGTAAAGCGTTGTGGCACGTAATGAGCACCGCAAGGCACGTAGAGTGGTCACCCACTGCACCAGTATTCGTCTCCAGTCGTCTTGACTTGTCTTGCCACCGGACTCAGATGGACTCAGGCGAGAGAGTGAGGTCGACGAATTGCGCAACTCTTCCTCACTTTAATCCATTTCATCGCGCAAGTCATTCTTCATCCAACTTCATATATCACCTTCAAGCCCTGTGGCGATGGGCGAGCGGCGAAGCAGCAGGCGTGGGTACGCTGGAAGTCCTAGTCACAGACCTGCACACAGGCGGCTCAAGCCGTATGGTAGTCTTCTACTTACCGGAGCAGCATTGGGATTCGGCAGCCCCTGAGTGACTGAGCAGCCTTCTATAGGAAAGCACTGTTCACCTCCATAGCATGAAAAAGGGGCTAGAAAAGGTGCACTAAACATTGTCTGCTCCATCATTACCTAACCAGCTAGTCGCGGTTGGTGGGTACCCTATACTGCGGTCGACATACAAAGTAAAAACAGCTAAAGCTAAAAGAGCTAACCATATTCCCTTGACAATCGGAACTTGGAATGTACGCACCCTACTTGAGAGAGACGGCGCCTCTGGCCAAGAGAGACTAACAGCACTGATTGGGAGAGGACTGGGCAAATACATCATCGACATTGCAGCCTTGAGCGAGACACGACTTGCAGAAGAAGGCCAAATCTGTGAAGTAGGTACCAGCTACACATTTTTTTTGGAGCGGAAGGAAAAGCAAGGAAAGACGCCAATCCGGTGTGGGATTTGTCATTAAGTAGGCCCTGGTTGGCAAACTAGTTGAATTTCCGAAAGCTATAAATGACAGGCTTATGACTATTAAGTTACCCCTGCTGAAAGGAAAGAATCATGCAACCATCGTTAGTGTCTACGCACCAACATGACAAATGAAGATGACGTCAAAAACAAGTTCTATGAAGACCTGCAGAACGTATTAACATCAAACTTATACTCCTAGGGGATTTCAATGTCAGAGTAGGCAAGGACACTGCCTCTTGGAGTGGCAGCTTTGGAAAGCACGGAGTCGGAAATTGTAAAATCAATGGGCTCCTCTTCCTTCAGACCTGTGCCGAACATGATCTTCTGATCACCAACACAATTTTCCTCCTTCCCACGAGAAATAGGACATCATGAAGGCACCCTCTCACCTCACTGACTATGCCATCGTCAGGAAGAGTGACAGACATGACGTTCGGGTGACAAAATCCATGCGTGGTGCCGAATGTTGGACAGACCATCGTCTCATTATCCCGAATATAAACATACACATCAACCATCACGGCGTCCTCAAGGCATAAAAATGCAAAAAAAAAAAGAAAAAGAAAAAAGAACTAAATGTCACCTGCCTAAACAGCAAAAACATGCAGCTGTCGTTTGAAAACATGCTGGAAGACCTCCTCAAGCCAAATGCTGCAGCAAAACAGGATGCAGAAGCAGATTGGAGAGCCCTAAAGGACATAATTTACAACACTGCTATGGAAATCCTGCCCAGCAGAGATATACAAGGCAGGTGGGCCGGTCCTAATAGAGCAGCCTCGCCGTCTTTACAAACATATGGGTGAACGAGACCATGCCACAAGATTTCAAGGGCGCGTCAATAGTCCACCTTTACAAACATATGGGTGAACGAGACCATGCCACCAGATTTCAAGGGCGCGTCAATAGTCCACCTTTACAAACATATGGGTGAACGAGACCATGCCACCAGATTTCAAGGGCGCGTCAATAGTCCACCTTTACAAACTTAAAGGAAACCGCCAATCCTGTGACAACCACTGAGGCATCTCCTTGCTCTCAATCGCAGGTAAGATACTCGCCAGAATGCTTCTCAATCGCCTCACGGCCCATCTCGATCAAGGTCTTCTTCCTGAGAGTCAATGTGGCTTCAGACAAAGGACGAGGAACTATTGACATGATTTTCGCTGCAAGGCAGCTGCAAGAGAAATGTCAGGAACAGAACTCCGAAATGTTCTCCACTTTCATTGACCTTACCAAGGCTTTTGATACAGTCAGCAGAGAAGGACTGTGGAAGATTATGGCGAAATATGGCTGTCCTCATATGTTTGTCCAAATAGTGTGGCTATTTCATGATGGTATGCAGGCAAGAGTACAAGAAAGTGGTGAACTGTCTGAGCCCTCTTCTGTCACCAATGGGGTGAAGCAAGGATGTGTCCTGGCACCAACACTGTTTAGCCTCATGTTTTATCTTATGCTGACGAATGCCTTCGAGAATAATGACATTGGAATAGACATAAACTACCGCATGGATGGAAAGTTGTTCAATCTCAGCAGGCTGATAGCAAAAACCAAAACTAACAGCGACACCGTCAGAGAGCTCCTGTTTACTAATGATTGCGCTCTATATGCCAACACAGAGGCAGACATGCAACACAATGTTTCAGCTTTCTAATATACCTATGCCAACTTTGGGCTCAATATCAACTTGGAGAAGACTGTAGTTATGTACCAGCCAGCTCCAGGGAATAATTACACCGTGCCGAGTATCAAGGTAAACGGTATAGACTAAGTGGTGTGGACAAATTCACCTATCTTGACAGTA
This sequence comes from Cepaea nemoralis, assembly GCA_014155875.1. Classification (NCBI taxonomy): domain Eukaryota; kingdom Metazoa; phylum Mollusca; class Gastropoda; order Stylommatophora; family Helicidae; genus Cepaea; species Cepaea nemoralis. Next base: position 34,210 of record JACEFZ010022461.1, on the reverse strand, counting down.
CTTTGTCACAAGCTGACACAATTGATGACGAAGTGAACGCAAGAATCTCCAAGGTCAGCGCGGCCTTTGGCAGACTGTACAAGAATGTATGGGACAGAAATAGAATAGCCTTCAAACAAAGCTGAAAGCATATAACTTTTAGTTGCATGTCCTTCACTGGACGTAGCAGTCAACCCCAGCATTTTTTCTGTTCGTGAATCCTGGGCAAATTTTACGTTCAGTAGTTTGCCATTGCTTTCTGAACGACAGGCACCTATACCTTTTTTCGAAAAACCAGAACCGCTGTGTTTCGAACCCGCGTATACGGGCTCACAAACCGCGTTCGCAAGACCTTAGCCACGGCGTCCGGAATATAAAGCCCGGCATATAAAGCAGTTGTTTTATCCACACTGCTATGTGATTTTGAAACATGGACTGTTTATCAGCGACAAGCTAGGAAATTAAAACACTTCCACACAGTCTGCATTCGGAAGCTAGTGAAGATTAAATGGCAAGATACGATCCCAGACACTGAAGTTCTAGAAAGAGCGTTCATGCCCAGTATCCACACTCTACTAATGAAAAATCAGATTCGCTGGGCTGGTCTCTTAACTCGTATGCCAGATCACAGGCTCCCTAAACATTTGTTTACGGCGAGCTGCGTTGTGGTAAAAGTTCCTAAGGTGGCCAGAGGAAACGCTTTAAAGACACTGAAAATCTCACTAAAAGCTTTCGGAATTCATCTTGACAATTGGGAGACTGCTGCTAAAGACCGTAATTCGTGGTGTACATCATTACATAAGGGAGCAGTCACTTTTGAAGCAACCAGGACTGCAAGAGCTATGAAGAAGAGCCTGGACAGAAAAACCACTGCAGGAGATCCTCCTCATGGATCGTCAGGCATTCTTTGCCCACATTGTCAAAGAACATTTCGATCCAAAATCGGTCTTATCAGCCATCTTAGAACTCACGGCTCCATACTTTTCAACCCCAATGGATTAAATTAATGGTCATCATCATTCTTGATGGACAAACAACAGTAGTAGTAGTAGTGGTAGTAGTAGTAGTAGTAATAGTAGTAGTAGTAGTAGTAGTAGTAGTTGTGGTAGTGGTAGTGGTAGTAGTGGTAGTGGTAGTGGTAGTGGTAGTAGTAGTAGTAGTAGTAGTAGTAGTAGTAGTAGTAGTAGTAGTAGTAGTAGTAGTAGTAGTAGTAGTAGTACGACGGCGGTGGTCATGATTGTGATAATTGTGGTGGTTTGTCTCGAACAGATCAGTAGTAGATACATTATTAGTGAATAATTGTGTTCACGGCACAAAGATATCCGCAAAAATGCTACAGTTCCCTCCCGCTTCTCCCCCACAAGGAGAATCCGAGCACAGTGCACGAACTCCATACCAACACCTATGACCCACATGTGTCTTTATATAACAACCAGATATGTGTAAATATTCATTTTGTGGATAGTTTCCCACATATTACTTGAGTTGCCTATATGGCCCTCCCTTTTCGACCTCCAACTTTCGAGTTATTTTTAACGCTCCCAAGGTACACACAGGTACTCTTAATTGTCGCCCTGATCTGGGAAAACTAGACATCTGATCTACCACTCGGATCTAGTTATATGTTATGTTTACTGATTTTTCAGTAGCTGATTGACAGCAGTCAGCCCCTATGTTCAATAAAGTGTTGAATGAGTGATTTGTACTGTAAAGCAGGGGTGGGCAAACATTTTGTGCGTAGGCCCACATTAACAAATGGAAAGCTATTGGGGGCCGCATATATATTATGTCCACTTTGTTTACAGCAACCTATCACAATAAGTAATAGAACACTCGATGAGGTTTTAGGCTGAGTTCCGGCCATTAAATAAATGCTCCGTATCGACTGGGATTCAAACACATTTACACCTGGCCAGCAGACATTCCATTTTTGATGCTTGCCCTCCATGCAACACGTTCAGCGGCGACTTGCTCCCACTGTGCAGTTATCAATGCCTGTATCAATCATGTCCCGCTTACACACATCTTTGTATCGTAGTAGAGACCGACCCTGAGATCTCTTACCCATCTGTAATTCACCAAAAAAGATGTCCTTTGGTATTCTACCGTCATCCATCCTCCTAAGATGTCCTATCCATCTAAATCTACGAAGACTGAGCATGGAATAAACCGTCACACAATCTGATCTTTCCAATACTTTAGTATTTGTGATTTTGTCTTGCCACTTAATACCAAGAATTGCAGACACCGCATATGAAAGCTGTTTCTCTCCGTATCACAAAGCCTGGGCTAAAATATAGAGATCATGTGTTGCCCATGCAGCATGATCCCTCTCTCGGCCTGCCTAGTCCACTCCAGAGGAAAGGTAACACCTATACATCTGGAACAAAACAAGCTGAAGTAGTGACCGGATCAGCAAAGCAATGCTCTAACTGTCCGCCTTTACGTCTGGGAAAAACACACCACGGGTGAACGCAGAAGAAGAAAGTGTAGTATTTGCACTTGATCTTGCCAGGGCGACAAGAATAGGCAGTCATCCGAATGACATCCAAGGACGGGGGGACCTGATGGGGTCCCTCCTCGTACTTGGGGAAACAGAGAGCCTTTATTTAATAAAAAATAAAATTCTCGAGTAAAGAAAAGTTATTTAAAAAAATGTTAAATAAAAACAATAAACCACGCTAAAAGGAACACATGTAATTAAAATGTTAGAGGGACATAACACTGTAACATCTAATATTGTAAGGGACATTACTAAACGAATCACAAATGTATTATTTGATTTAAATAGCTGTAGCATTTATAAAAACCTCTTATAATATTTTTACAGTAAATTTTATACATATAGATGCCATAATAATAACATACAATTTTAAGTCGTTTTTAAAATTTCTGTAAAAGTTTGTTTTATATGAATGAGAATTTAATAATGCATTGTTGTAATCCTTCTCCATGTTACATTTTATGTTTTGGGCTTTCGATGGTAACTTATGTTTGCGTACTAATCTATTATGAGAAAAATTTTTGTCCGGCCTGTCAAAGGCTAAACCCTCATAATATCACCTTTCGGACTCCTTGGCTAAAGTAGAAGTGTAGAATCTGCTTTTGATCTTGCCAGGGCCACATGCAGAGGCAGTCATTCGAATGACACAATGACATGGGACCGTGATGGGCGCCTCTGGCCCGTTTCGGAAACACAACTCCTGAAAAACGATTCTTAATTTTCAGCACTTTTGATTGTTTTACGGCATTTTGATCTCTCTCTCTCCCTCTCTCTCTCTCTCTCTCTCTCTCTCTCTCTCTCTCTCTCTCTCTCTCTCACTCCGTCTCTCTCCTCTCTTTTCCTCTCTCTCTCTCTTTATCTCTCTCGCTCTCTTTCTATCACTCTCTCTGTCTCTCTCCTCCCTCTCCTCTCTTCTCCTCTCTCTCTCTCTCTCTCTCTCTATCTCTCTCTCTCTCTCTCTCTCTCTCTCTCTCTCCCAGAAGACACACATACCTGTTTTAATCTAATTAATAAAATGGGACACTTGTTGAGTGACACCGTGAATTGTTTAAACTGGAAGAAATCTAGCTTTAGGGAATTTTGTTTGTTAAATAAGAGCTCGCTGTTCCCACAAGGGCCAGAACCGCCCTATCAGGTCCCCACATCCCTGTGTGTCATTGGGATGACTGCCTCTTCTGGTAGCCCTGGCAAGATCAAGTGTGATTGGTCATGCAGGCGAAGGTCATTGAGACGGGTTCTACTGTGGTTGGTCACACAGGCATAGGTCAGTGAGATGAGTTCTATTGTGATTGGTCATGCAGGCATAGGTCGGTCAGCGAGTTCTATTGTGATTGGTCATGCAGGCATAGCTCAGTTAGATAAGTTGTTGGAGGGACATAACACTATAACAGCTAATATTTCAAGGGACATTACTAAAAGAATCACAAGTGTATAATGTGATTTAAATAGCTGTAGTATTTATAATAACTTCTTATAAAGATTTTAAGTATTGGCTAAAAATGCGGATGCCATAAAAGATGGGATAAAACTTTAAGCCTTCTTTAAAAGTTGTGTAAAAGTTATTGCTTTGTTTTATATGAACGAGAATTTAATAATGCATTGTTGTAATCCTTCTTCATGCTACATATTTACGTTATGGGCTTTGAATGATAATAAGTTGCATAGTCAAAAAAGAACAAATTTTTGTCCGGCCTGTCAAAGGTCACACACTCTTAATATCGCCTCTCGGACTCCTTGGCTAAAGCAAAAGTGTAGAATCTGCTTTTGATCTTGCCAGGGCCACATGCAGAGGCAGTCATCCGAATGACACAATGACATGGGACCTTGATGGGCGCCTCTGACCCGTTTCGGAAACACGACTCCTGAAAAAGATTCTTAATTTTCAGCACTTTTGATTGTTTTACGGCATTTTGATCTCTCTCTCTCTCTCTCTCTCTCTCTCTCTCCCCCCCCCCCCCCCCCCCAGAAGAAACACATACATGTTTCAATCTAATTAATAAAATTGGACACTTGTTGATTGACACCGTGAATTGTTTAAACTGGAAGAAATATAATTTTAGAGAATTTTTTTTTTTTTTTTTAAATAAGAGCTCGCTGTTCCCACAAGGGCCAGAACCGCCCCATCAGGTCCCCACATCCCTGTGTGTCATTCGGATGACTGCCTCTGCTGGTGGCCCTGGCAAGATCAAGTGCTGATACCACACTTTGATATTAGCCAAAAGCAAAGAATGGATTCATTCATTCATTCAGTATGTCCTTTGCAGAACCTCGCTCCCATAACAACCTTCCGGAAAACCTGTCGATCATAAGTAAGATATTCCGCGTCCGATACACCTATCTGGAGATCATCCGCCACATCATGCACCCATCTTCTCCTTGGCCTTCCTCTTCCTCTCTTCACAGGGATATATCCTTCCATTATTGTTATCTCCAAACTTTCGCGACGTTTCAAATGACCAAAATATTTCAATTTTCTTTGTTTTATCGTCTTTAATAGCCAACCTTCTTCAATATTCAGCTCTTGAAGTATGGATGCATTTGTTCTTTTCTTTACCCAAGATATTCTTAGAACTCGTCTATAACATTTATATTCAAAGGCATTTATGCGCTGTTCAGCTTGTTTAGTAAGTGTCCAGGTCTCACAGGCGTATGTTGCAATGGGAAAGATGCATGCTCTTAAAAATCTAATTTTTGTAGTTCTGTCTGTCCCATTCCATAATTTATTCAGTTGTTTTAGTCTTTGAAGAGCAATTGATAGTCGTCGTTTAATTTCTTTCATTGTGTCACCGTTGTTGGTAATCAATGACCCAAGATATTCAAAATCTTCCACCACCTCCAATTTTTCCTCATTAACATATATTTCTTTCTCCATAGTGGTTTTATCTGTATGCATTATCTTTGTTTTTGCAATGTTAAGATACAAGTTGTGATTTTCACTATTCAATTGGGTTGAGGCTATTAGGTTTTCTATACCAGTCTGTGTTGTGGATAGCAATACTGTATCATCAGCATACCGAATCTCTGATATGTCAAGACTACCGATGTTTAGGGCATCATATAGCTCCCTATTTATATCATCTCTTACATTTCTCATTATATTTTCGGCGTACAGGTTAAACAAATAGGGGGACAGCACACATCCCTGACGGACTCCTTGCTTGATGTCAAACCAATCTGATGTCTCGCCATCTATTCTAACCGCTGCTTGTTGGTCTAGATAGAGCATTCTTATGAGTTGTATTACATGTGGTGGAAAGCCCATATTCCTCATGATTTTCCAAAGTTTCTGATGTTGTACACAGTCACATGCCGTTGAATAATCCACAAAACATGAGAATAGGTTTACATTAAATTCTCTGCACTTCTCTATTATTAAACGCATATTGAGAATGTGATTTCTTGTTCCTCTTCCTTGTCTAAATTCAGCTTGAACCACGTTAATTTCTTCTTCCATTTTCTTACGTAGTCTTGCCATTATGATTTTTAGTAGAATTTTACTTGTATGACTGATCAGGGCAACAGTTCTATAGTTGCTGCATAATTTCAGGTTGTCCTTGTTTGGTATTGGAATGAAGATAGTTCCAATCTTTTGGCCATATACCATATTTCCATATCTTTTTACATAATGCCAGGTCTTAGTCAGATATGACTGAGCTACCGTATGACAGTAGACAGTACTACCTGCTTTCTGTCAGCGCCAAATGTTGGGCGACGCTTACCAAACCCGACACCCCACATTGTGCAAACGGCTTCGGGCGGAAGAGCGCAATTGGGAGGGTACTAGCCTTATCCTGGTGCGAGGAAATGCAACCCAAAGACAAAATAAGTCATGGCAGGGCAGACCAGGCCCTAAGCCTTGGTTGGCAGCTGGTCTAGGATCGAAGCTCCGACAGGCGGACAGTTAGAGCATTGCTTTGCTGATCCGGCAGCTTCTGCAGCTTGTCTTGTTCCAGATGTATAGGTGTTGACTTTCCTCTGGAGTGAACTAGGCAGGCCGAGAGAGGGATCATGCTGCATGAGCAACACATGGTTTCTTTATTTTAGCCCAGGCTGTGTGCTATGGAGAGGCAATAACTCCATCCCTGGTCTTAACCGGTCTCGGAATCAATGCGAGAGGCAACTGTTACGGGTTATAAGTCCATTGTCAGTTGGCGTAGACATGGGGCGCCACTCGTTGCCTCTGACGGTGGGAGACACCTACAGGTGTCACTGATCAACTACCGCCTGCCTCAAGCTGGGCAGCCCCAGGCCAATTGGGTGCTGATCCGCCACAGCCTGCCCGCTTCAATGGGTGCTTGGGGCTAGGACAAAATCTGAATCGCAGGCTGTAAAACCAATGCACCAGGTACTAATAAAAAGAATAATAGAAACCTCAAGCTACGGCTTGCAACCTGGAACGTGAGAACCATGTGTCCAGGATTTTCCACTGACTTGACAAATATTGACGATGTGAGAAAAACGGCTGTGATTGATGCTGAACTCAATCGTCTTAACATTGATATTGCTGGCCTGCAGGAGACTCGCCTCGCTGAGGAAGGGTCACTCAGGGAAAACAATTACACCTTTTTTTGGAAGGGAAGAGGGCAGGCAGAAAAAAGGCAACACGGTGTGGGCTTTGCAGTGAAGAATTCGCTACTGGGAATGATTGATATCCCAGCTGGAGGTAATGAAAGATTATTATCACTGCGCTTGGCAACCTTTTGTGGATTTGCCACCATTCTCACTGCATATGCACCGACACTCACTTCCTCTGATGATGTGAAGGATACGATCAAGGCAGTTCCAAAATTCGACTACATTTATATGCTCGGTGATTTCAATGCTCGTGTGGACAAGGACTCGAGTTCATGGCCAGTGTGCCTTGGAAAATACAACATCGGTTGCATGAATGATAATGGGCAAAGGCTGCTGGAGCATTGCACTAGAAATGACCTATGTATTACAAACTCCTTTTTTAAAACAAAAGAGATGCATAAGGTCACATGCAAACATCCAAGATCCGGCCATTGGCATCAGCTGGACTTCATTATCACACGGAGACAACATCTGAACCATACATCATTAACTCGAAGTTACCACAGTGCTGACTGTGATACAGATCATTCTTTGGTTGTTGCAAGGGTTAGACTGAGACCAAAGAGAATCTACACAGCTAAACACAAGTCTAGCCCCAGGATTAATATTATTAACACTCACGATCCTGGAAAGTGCTTTGAATTTCAACAGCAACTTGAGGACGCTTTCAATGATACATCAGAAAATTGTATAGTAAATGATAAATGGAGTAAACTTAAGGAAACTATTTATAAAACAGCGGTAGGGGTTTACGGCACTGTGGATCATAAGAGGCAGGACTGGTTTGCGGCAAACAGCCAGATACTGCAGCCCTTGATTGATAAAAAGAAGATAGCTCTCTTAAGAAACAAGGAAAGACCAACGCGTAACACTCTGAGTGAGCTGAAGCAAGCGAGGAAGGATGTACAAAAGGCTGCCAGGCAGTGTGCGAATGACTATTGGATCAAGTTATGTGAGTCCATTCAAATCACAAGTGATAAGGGAAACATCAGAAGCATGTATGAAGGGATAAAGAAAGCCTGTGGTCCAATGATCAAAAGAAGTGCACCGCTGAAAACCTTGACTGGAGAAATCATCACTGATAAGAAACAGCAGATGGATAGATGGGTCGAGCACTATTTAGAGCTTTACTCAAGTGAGACCAAGCTGGCGGATGATGCCCTCAACGCCATAGAGGCCCTGCCAACTCTTGACCACCTGGACACACTTCCCACTATAACAGAAGTTAAGTGTGCTATAAATGAGCTTGCATCTGGCAAGGCTCCAGGTAAGGATGGGATTCCAATAGAGGTGATCAGGAGTGGGCAAGACACCCTCGCTCTACAGATCCACCAGCTAATAGAGCTATGCTGGCGAGAAGGACAAGTCCCACAGGATTTCAAAGATTCAAACATCATAACGCTGTACAAGAACAAGGGAGATCGGAGCGACTGCAACAACTATAGGGGTATCTCACTTCTGTGTATTGTTGGAAAGTATTTGCCAGAATTGTCCTGCGCAGACTTCAAGTCCTGGGAGATCAAGTCTACCCCGAATCACAGTGCGGCTTCCGTCAGAACCGGTCTACCATTGATATGATATTCTCATTGCGACAGATGCAAGAAAAATGCCGGGAACAAAATCAGCCACTGTTTATTGCCTTCATCGACCTCACAAAGGCATTCGATTTGGTCAGTCGTGAGGGTCTGTTCAAAGCACTAAAGAAGATTGACTGTCCACCAACTCTTCTGTCCATTGTGGAACCGTTCCACACAGGCATGAAGGGTATAATCAAGTTTGATGGCTCAACTTCAGAAGAGTTTGAAATCAAGAGTGGAGTTAAGCAAGGTTGTGTACTATCCCCCACCCTCTTTGGGATATACTTTTCACTTCTACTGAAATATGCCTTTCGTGATCAGGATGACGGTATATACATTCACTCACGCTCAGATGGTGGCCTCTATAATGCTCAGAGATTGAAGGCCAAGACCAAAATTAGCAGGGTACTAATCAGAGAGTTGCTTTTTGCGGATGATGCTGCGATTACGACCCACTCTGAGGAAGAATTACAACATCTACTATCTGCATTCTCCAATGCTTGTTCTGAATTTGGTTTAACAATTAACAAAAGAAGACACAGATTATGTCACAAGGTGCACATGGTGTACCATCAATCTTTATTGACGACGCCGAACTGGAGATAGTAGACCATTTTACATATCTAGGATCAGAGGTAAATAGCAAATTATCCCTCGATCAGGAAATCAACATCAGGATTGGCAAGGCAGCAACAACAATGAACATGTTAGCACAAAGAGTCTGGGAGAACAGGAAGCTTACTGCCAAAACAAAAGTCCTCGTCTACCAAGCCTGTGTCCTTAGTACTCTTCTTTATGGCAGTGAAACCTGGACAACTTACTCACGCCAAGAGAAACGTTTAAACAGCTTTCATATGCGGTGTCTGCGAAGAATACTTGGTATTAAGTGGCAAGACAAAATCACAAATACTGAAGTATTGGAAAGATCAGGTTGTGTGACGGTGTATTCCATGCTCAGTCTTCGTAGACTTAGATGGATAGGACACGTTAGGAGGATGGATGATGGTAGAATACCAAAGGACATCTTTTTTGGTGAATTACAGACGGGTAGGAGATCTCAGGGTCGGCCTCTACTACGATACAAAGATGTGTGTAAGCGGGACATGATTGATACAGGCATTGATAATGCACAATGGGAGCACGTTGCCGCTGAACGTGCTGCATGGAGGGCAACTATCAGAAATGGAATAAAGACAAAGGAGAAAATGATTGCAGATAAAGCACACACAGAGCGTGAGAGACGTAAGATGGTGCAAAATGGTGGAAATGACCATGTTTTCACATGCACCTACTGTGGGCAAACATTTGCAGCAAGAATTGGCCTTACCAGCCACACTCGCCACCGCCATGGATCGTAGTTATTGCCATATGACAGTTATTAAGCCTTTTTGAAGCACAATGTACCAAACTATCGTCTGTCAAGACGGAAAGGTGCCAATGAAATGAATATCTTTTTACATAATGCGTGATAGATTAGTATGATTTCTTCTCCTCACGCTTTAATTAGCTCAGCTGGTATCTCATCACATCTAGGTGATTTACCATTCTTCAGGTTCTTTATTGCCCATGCAATTTCATCTAATGAGGGTTCAGGTTCTGTCTCTGCTGTCGTTGGTTCATGTATCTCATTCATATCCTCACTGCCACTCATATCATACATTCCACTGCAATACTCCTGCCATCTTTCTAGAACTTGTCTAGATTCTGTTAAGGTATTTCCCATCTTGTTGCAGATAACATTCAATTGAGGTTGAACATTTCTTGTCAATAACTTTATTTCTTTGAACATTTCGTAATATCTTCCAGTCTTATGATATTGCTCTATTCTGGTACAGAAATCTTGTATATATTGATTGTTGCCCTTTCTTGTGTTCTTTCTTCGAGTTAAAGATTTATACTTCATCCTGCTGTTATCGGATTCACCTCCTTTCTGTTTCAGTTCCCTTCGTTGTTTTATTCATTCTAACGTGTCTGATGTAGTCCATGGCTTAAGTTGCTTTTTCTTGGTCGGAATTAAATCTTTGGCTACAGTTATCAAGATATCTCTAGCTTGTACTGCCAGTTCATCAGGTGTCATTTCCTTTTGTACAGACATCAAGACCCCAAAAGGATTCCTTATTTCTACAGTGTATGCATCTGGTATTTTTGTGAGATTTAAACGAAGTGGCCTTGGTCCTCGGGTAAGCTTTTTGAGTTTTAGTTTCAGATCTGCTTCTTATAACTGATGATCCGTATCACAGTCTGCATTCCGTAGGGTTTTTACATATGTTATGCTTGATCTCCATCTTCTTTGTATTAAAATATAATCTATTTGATTTTTGGTAATACTGTCCGGGGACTTCCATGTGAAGAGTCTTCTTGGGTGTTGTTTAAAAAGTTTGTTGGTTATCATTAACTCATTTTCTGTGCAAAATTCAATTAATTTGTCACCTGCATCATTTCTGTTTCCCAATCCAAATTTTTTTAAAACGTGTCTCTCATTTTCAGCTCTTCCTGTACCTACTTTTGCATTAAACTCTCCCAGTATTATTGCTATATCATTATGACCAATCTTATTTAATGTGTCTTGCAGTGTATTGTAAACATCTTAAATGTTGAAGTAGGTGCATATATAGGTACGAGTGTTGTGTTTTTTTAACCGCCTTTGAGTCTAATAGTGAGGATTCTATCACTAACTGGGTTATTTCCTAGTAAATCTGTTGCAGTTGTTTTATCTAAACAAATTGCCACTTCACTCTGGCCTCCGACGTCTCTACCAGAATGGACAGCATTCATAAAATGATGTAAATAGAAATAATAGGTGCCCCATTTAAACATTAAGTGATTGTTGTCAGAACCTACAAGAAAACGTTTCTGGTGCTCTGCTAGTTATTTCGCTTGTACCATTGAGAAAACACATCTGTAGTTGATTGTCTCACTGAAATACACTGATAAGAATATTTCGTTAGACTGTTTCACTTTCCACAAGAAGCCTCGTCTAGTTTTTTTTTTCTTTTTTGATTTTGTTTTTGTTTTTTAAAGTAAGCTTTAAACATGGAAGCCCCGGTAGCGTAGTGTCTAAATGCCGACCTGTGGTCATGAGTTCGAATCTGCACCGGGGCGGATGTTCACAATTGACCTGAGCTGCCTGGTCGCCCCTGCCTAAAATGGATATCCGTAATGGCTTGGGAATTAAAGGCGGCAGGTGTGATACTGACCACATCACCCAAAGAGCGCCGATTGGTCGATTCAAAATATGGGTCTGGCGCCATACGCCCATTGCGATCAGAGGTTTATAAAATTGCCATCATCATCATCATCACCATCATCATCATAATCGTCACCATCGGCGCAGAGGTGTTTCCAAGGCACCAGGACCGGGTTCTATACTGGTCAAGATCTACTAACGCATCCTCGCCGTGCGCCCTGGGCAACAGGTGCCTTCGGGGTCCTGGCTAAGATCAGTAGAATCGTTGATTCCTCCGAAGCCGGAGAGTATCTGCTTGAACGGCGAGGAACCTCCAGTCTGCACACCAATAAGCCAGACATGGGACAAAGGATACTCACGCAAACCTCAGGTACTGTATGACATCGCACTGATGTTGGACAACAGGATGTCTTCATCAGACATACAGGACTTCAAGCTGGAGATCATAGCCAGTGACCGCAAGATTGCATCATCATCATGTTATTTCGGCGAGCTTCATTGGCATGTTTATGATCTTGCTCGACAGCAAAGAAACAAAAACACACACAATTCTTATGTCGTTGTTATTTTAAAAAGTAATGTTACTCATCTTAATATGTAGTAGGGGCGTTCATTTGAAATTCGTTCCTGCCGCACCGCGCGTAATTGAGTACGTTGAACATGATCATGTGATAAGTACTGACCAATGAATAAAAGAGCACGCGCTTATCGTCCCATGATGCATAGTTCTGTTTCTTACCGTTGAGAAAATGGCAGGGTTGATCCAAAATCCGTCCAAAGAAGCTCAAAGAGCAGGTGATTCGGTTTCTTTCATTTAAAGGATGTCGACCAGTGGACATTCATCGAAGAATGCAGGCAGCATACGTTAACAAATGTGTGTCGAAGACAACAGTGACAGACTGGGCACGAATGTTTCGGAAAGGACGTCAGGTTACGACAGATCTTCGACGGCCGGCTCAAGCGCATATTGTTGCAACAGAAAAAAACCATCGCCAGAATTGATGCAGCAGAACAGATGAACGTTGTCGAAGCATACGTTCGCTAGCGAAAGAATTTAATGTGTCAATTGGGACAATTTAAAAGGTCGTTCGTAAAAACTGCAATATCGGAAAGTGTGTTCACAGTGGGTACCACGGATGTTGACCGACCACCAAAAAGAGGAACGCATGAGGATGGTGTTTGAACCACTTGCTGCGTTACAGAGTGGAGGGTGATGCATTTCTCTTCCGCATAGTGGTAGGCGATGAATCATGACGTCACCACTTTGAGCCGAGCAGCAAAAGAGAGAGCATGCAATGGAAGCAGGCTGGATCACCAAAAGCCAACAAATTCAAGTTACAGGTTTCCGCTGGTAAAGTTATGCTAATCGCACTTATTGACCACTAAGGGCTATTGTTGGCCGACTTTAAAGAACATGGTGTCAACATCAACTCAACCCACTTCTTGGAAACACTAGACAAGCTGCAAAAAGCCAACAAGAATAAACGACCCGGCATACTTTCTCGCGGTGTGATTTTGTTGCATGATAATGCTCGACCGCATGTTGCAAAGATTGTGCAAGAAGCATTAGACGCTCTCACACAGATGCAGACGTAATGAACACGGTCAACACTTGGTTCAGTGAGCAACCACAATCTTTCTTTTGCCTACGGTATTCGCCGCCTACCTAAGCAATGGGATGCTTGCCTGAATACCTACGGCGACTTCTTATGACCAACCCATGGTGCAGATTTCATTCAAAATGAATGCTTCGTTTAATACTACCACACCTGTTAATGTTTCTTTCATGCTTTTGTAATAAAGCCATTGGAACGGGTTTCAAATGAACGACCCTTATACAAAGAGAGGGCAGTTTTCGACACGATTTTGACATGTTCCTTCTTTTTCGCTTCAGCAGCAGCATTCAAAGACATGTAGCTGATGTTGTTCATAATTACAGAAACACTATCAGCGTGGAAAGAAACAGATTGCCCTAACAACACCGCACCCTCCCAATCTTACTTAGTCTCTGTGAACGACTAGTAGTTAGAAAAGGCAAGAGTTATTTTTGCATGACAGTGTTTGAAAGCATTATAATGCTGACATGTGGCCAAATATATTTTGGTAAGTGTATTTATGGGCTTAATTTATTGACAAGCATTTAATCTTCCCCACCCTCCTCTTCATCTGTGTAATCTTCGTGTTATCATCACTCCGCGTTGACAAAGACAGAGGGACTTTCATTCCCGGTTCTAAACGGAGCATTTTTGGTTGTTGAAATGTTACATCTATAAAATGTGATTTTGCTATGTATTTTGGAGTGTCTAGAATGAATTAATTGGATTTACATTGATTCACATGGAAATAATTGCCTCGTTGTTCGTCTTGTCGGGTTTCAACGATTGTTTTCGGACGGTTTATAGACGGAGACCGAGATTTGACTGTATTTTTAATGCGTCAAAGGTGTTCACGGGTAATTCTAAAAGGTTCCTTTATCCGGGAATACTAGAAATTTGATCTATCATTTCAATATACCTAGTTATATTTGTGTTCATTGGTTTTTCAGTGCCTCATTGACAGCAGCCAGTCCCTATTTTCGATAACATGTTGAATGAAAGATTTGTACGGTAAAGGATAACCCATGTCAGACACTGCCTTTGGAGTGTGAAGTGTTATAGTTTCACATATTCTAGATCACGGCATACCGAGACAGTTTTCTTCCTCACCGCCTTTCCTTCCCAGACAATTCTCAGGACATTCCGGGAAGTGTCTGGTGCCCAGTTTGTGAAGCTGGGTTAACCAAAGAGCCGTGTTGGTCAGAAGAAAGAATTCTGACACTGTCTTGGTAAGCACCGATTAGGCAAGTGACACTGAGAAATATGTGTACATGACAACTATAATAATAATAATTGTATAGGTAGCGATTATGGTAATGATAACAGCGATAACAACGATGGTAACGATAACAACGATGATAAAGAGAGCTTTGATGGTAATGATAACAATGATGGCAAACAATAACAACTAGGAAAGTGACAACAATAATCGTAACAATAACAACAATGAATACGATAACAACAATGTTAACGATAACCGCAATGACATAGAGATTTTAACGATAGTAGTCAACGTAGGCCGGTCTCTCTGGCCGCATGGTTACAATACTTTCTCCGTAATCCCGTTTATCACGCAGAGTCTCGTAGCGGGCGAGAACTGGGAACGGTTCTACCCCCGCTGGTGACTTGCGGGATAACTGAACCGGCCGCTCAGAAAGCAATGGCAAACTACTGAGCGTAATCTTGCCAAGAAATCAACAGACAGCTGAAAGATGCTGCTGTTTACAGCGATGTCCTGTAAAGGATATGCGATTTTTTTAAAAACATGAACATAATGATAACAGCGATAACAGGGATAACACCGATGGTGACGACAACAAAAACTGTAGAGATAATAACACCGATGGTAATGACAACAACAACTGTAGAGATAATATAATAACATGGATAATAGGGACAATAACGACTGTAGCGAAAAGATACATGCTAGCGACAACAACGACTTTAGCGATAATAACACCGATTGTAACGACAACAGCGATGGTAACGACAACAATTACTGTGGCGATTACACCGAGTATTAATGATCCGTTTCCGTTTCCGTTCCTAGTTACGAATGGTCCCGTTCAACCGCCTAAATCGGTTTGGTTGTAGTTGGGTCCTTTATTGTGTGACTTGTTTTGATTCGTTCGTAGATCGGGCTGCTTGTTTTCAGCTTCCTGGTTTCTGGTTGGCTGATTTTGTTCGTTCCTGTCTTTATGAAGTGTTACATGTCTGGGCAGAGTCGCGCACTTGTTGAGGCCTGGAGTTATTGTGTACCCACCCCGTCATATGGTGTTGTTTCCTTCAGAGAGTCTACCACTCGTCGTTCCACCTGTGGTTCCTCCTCCTTCCCCGTCTTGGGTTATCTTCGAACCTTCCCGTTCGTCTGTCGTCTCGATGGTTCGATGTTGGTGTGGAGCGGCGATTCGCAAGTGCCCTACAGAATTGCTCTTGGTCTGGGTATCCGTTCTCATCCAGTTCGATTTCAATTTCTTCTTCTTGTGCTTCGTCTTCTGTTTGGATTTTTGCATCATCTGGTTCTTTCTGTGACTTGAGTAGTTCTATCTGGACTCTTTCTTCCTGGATTTGTTTCAGCGTTTCTTCTGTTTTTGCTCTTTCTTCTTGAATTCTCGATAGAGTTTCGTCAGTTTCAGCTTTTATGGCGGCCATTCGAGCGACATCCTGCTCTATCTTCTGCTGGACTTGCTTCAGTTCGTCCAGTATGCGCTGAACTGCCGTTATCTGGGTTTCTTGCGTCTTGTCTTTATCTTCCTCCATGCTTTTGAACTGTGTTCTCAGGTCCTTCATTTGGCCTTCCAGTTGCGCTTTGTCGCTTTTGGATAGTCGGTTGGTCGCCTCGTACTGCCTCCTGGCCTCCTTATATGGCAAGTTAGACTTGATGGCGATTTTCATAGCTTCTTTGCTGTCTTGATGGCAGGGGCAGCCGAGGTACCTGGCGCCGTGGTTGCCGAGGCAGTTGGCGCACTTTCTGTTGGTGTTAGGCCTCCTGAAGTCCGAGTCGTTCTTGGCATGCTGGCACTGACTATATTGATGGGTGCCAGAGCAGTACCTACATATCTCCACATCACTCTTGCAGGTGGCACGGGTGTGCCAAAACTTCTGGCACTTGGAACACTGCAGCACTCTCGGTATGTAGGGCTCTGGTACTTGGTCTTTCTTGTCCCATGTAATGTATTGAGGGATCAGTCGGCCCTCCGATGTTACGACGACAACTGTGGAGGGTATGTTGTTTTTCCCGATGATCTGCTCAGCACTGGTGATCTTGGTCTTGCGGTTTTCCCTTGTTAGCATCTCCCTGATCTGGTCGTTGGTGAGATGGGTCTTGACTCGTTTGATGACCCATCTTTTGATCGAGTTGTGCCGGGCGGCTTCCAGTAGTATGCCGTGGTTAAGCTGGATGACGGCTTTCTCTTCTTGTGATATTTGCTGTAGAAGTGCTGTGGTCTTTGGTTTTTTGTTGATGGTGACCACTATTCCATCGGATGTCTTGCGCAGCTGGCCGATGCTGTTTCTTCCCAGCTCGTTTTCCAACAGACTGATTATCTTGTCTGTTGGTAGCGCCGTCAGTTTAGCTTCTCCCACGCTTGTCTGCTTCAGTAGTATTTTGCCGGTGAAGCCTATAGTAGTAGTTGTTTCCTCCCGTGTGGAGGTCTCCGGTATATTGGGCTGCATCTCCTTGGTGTTGATAGTTTCCCGGCTGTTGCTGGCTGTAGTTATAGTTTCTGCCACGGGAACGGTTTCAGCTGATGTCGGTGCAGGACTGCTGCTGTTTGAAGAAACGAGCACAGCAGTCGCAGCATTCTTCTTCGCCTCTCCCTTCTTCTTCCCGGCTGCAAAGAGCGCATGTCTCTGCGCGGCACTTTTGACGCGAGGCATCCTCTGCGTTAACCGATAAAGCGACTTGATCTCGATAGCGCGTCGAGTCGACTGATTGGATTGCCGAGACTCCTGTCTATTTCACTTTTCACATTGGACAGTGGGGAGCATTTTGTGTGATATTTGCCGAGCATAATGGGGACGACTCGTTGCCGTGAAGTTGGAACCTCGACTAACTAACTAACTAACATTGACGGTAAAGTTAAAGAAATTCAAGTATACACAGGAAACCCTAAATTTGATTTGTGCAAATTGAAAACTGACAAAGAAATACAAGATAATTTAACATAGAAGCAAAGAATGAATTTGATATTTTGTCTGATCTAGAGATCCTATTTCAAGATTTGGATGATCAATGGGAAATGTTGAAGAATTCAATCAGTTGTGCTGCATAAAAAACTATTCCAAAATCAAAGAAAGAGGGCGGTAAGACATGGTTGACAGAAGAAATTTTACAACTAAGGGAAACAAGAAGACAGAATAAAAATAATTCTGCCAAATATGAAGAAATTCACAGAAAAGTCAGAGTATTATGCAAGGAGGCAAAAGAAGCATGGCTCGAGAAAAACTGCATAGAAATTGACAAACAACACAACAGTAAACATACCAAACTAATTGCCATGGACCGATATGAGGTAGACAGCGGTAAACTGATGTAGTGAGAACAGGTTACCATAAAAGAGGAATTGTCATCTGTGAAAGCAGTTCACGCGATCACGATGAACAAATCCGCATGAATAAATCAAGGAAAGTTGGTGAGCAACAGATGATGTTGAAGAACAAAGGGAAATCATTCAGAGAAGTTGCGTACCACGTGACATTAGTTGTGTAGTACACGGAAAGGACACGGCTGGACAAGTTTAGTCTAGCCAGGGTCCCAGTAGAGAGATGACGTGAAACGAGTGTCGAAAGTGAAGCGAGATGAATTCAACATTGCTTTCGTATTGGAACGACGCTTCTGCCTGAGGCGAAAGTGTTTGCCACAAGTCGGACGGCTAAGTGAGTAGCCATTCCAGTTCAGTTACGCCGAGTTGACGGCGATTGAGCAATGCCCCATGCCGATGTCAAGGGCAAGTGACCGTAAGTTTACCATAGAGTAGCCATTGTAGTATAGCGGTGTTTCAGAACTATACTGCCTAAAGACAAAAGATGGAAACATCATAATAGAAAAAGATCAGATTTTACATGTATGGTCAGATTATGTGAAAAATCTGTATGATAATAACAGAGAAGATGCTTATAGTTTAGTTTAGTTTAATCGACGGATAAACATATACCCATAAACCCATGTAACCCATAAATGCACCGTTCTAATCTTAACTCAACCCTGAGTCTGGAGAATATCAGCTTAGTGCACGAACTCCGTAGCACCGGCGACGATCCTGAAATACTTTGGGTAGATCTTTAACTAAATTTTGCCTGGCAGCGCCGTTATGCTACTCTTTTTCGATTTTCAACTGCCAAGGGATTTTTTACGTGCGCAACAATACATACGGGCGTCCGATCTCACTACCCAGATACCAGGGGAAATTTCGTTATTAGAAGTCCACGTTAAAAAATCCCGGCCCTCACAGGGCTTGAACCCGGGACCCCCAGCACTCGAGGTGGACACCGTACCTCGAGACCACTCAGCCCCCCTCTACAGAGAAGAAATGTTTATATTTTTCAAAATAATAATGAAGGACCATCAATTTTGAAGATGGAGGTTCAGAATGCTCTTAACCATATGAAATCTGGCAAGACCCCCAGTTCTGTCAGAATCAAAACAGAAATGATTAATGCTTTAGAAGAATATGAAATAGATACAATTACCAGACTGCTGAATACAATATATGATACTGGAAATATACCTCATGAATTATGTAACTCTGTATTTATTGCAATTCCAAAGAAATCAGGAGCCTGGAATGTGACCAACTAAGCTAAGAATTATCATGTAAAGAGTTAGGAAGAAAATACAACCTGAAATGGGAGAAGAACGATGTGGGTTTGTAGAAAGCAAGGGTACAGTAAATGCAGAGTATATACTGAGAACAGTAATTGAACGTTCTATAGAAGTAAACAAAGATGTACACCTTTGCTTTATTGACTACACAAAGGCTTTCAATAAAATGAGACATGTCGACATGATAAGGATGTTTGAAGATCTGCAAACTTGTAAAAACAAATATTGAAAACAGCAGGCAGCCATAAGAATTGATAATAAAGTAGGTCAATATCAGTGTATTAAGAGAGGTGTGAGACGGTGGTGTGTAATATCTTCAGATCTTTCTTCTAATCATTTTCAGTTTGCATCCAAATAGATATAAAATGCAGACAAGGAAATCCAGCTGCTGTGGAGGCTGTAGTACAAGCGTTGATTTTCGAGAATTCGCTAGACGGGGATGCTGTCATCTACACAGATGGGTCAGTCGTCTGACATGTGAGTAGCTCATGGGCCTTTACGGCTCGGGCCGGAGGGAGAATTGTGAAGGAGGACGCTGGTGCTTTCACTGAAAACACAAGTAGCCTGACTATGGAAGTCATGGCAGTAAGTAAAGCAATAACATGGCTCGAGACACAGATATTCACTAGGGCATGTTTCCTTAGCGACTCAATGAACATGATCAAGAGTATAAAGGAGAGGTCGATCCGAAGAGAATGGTTGCTGCCTCTGGAGCGGTCTCGGCTGACAAAGATTAGTTTCATCTTCGTGCCAGGGCATGCGGGAGTACAAGGAAATAAGCGGGCTGACAAG
This sequence comes from Cepaea nemoralis, assembly GCA_014155875.1. Taxonomy (NCBI): domain Eukaryota; kingdom Metazoa; phylum Mollusca; class Gastropoda; order Stylommatophora; family Helicidae; genus Cepaea; species Cepaea nemoralis. The sequence goes on along the minus strand of JACEFZ010022461.1, from coordinate 14,178 downwards.
CTCGCAGGTGAAGCTACTCTGGAGGGCGGACGCACCATGGACCAGGCTAACATTCTGAATGCTGTCAGAATCTTGCGTTGCGCAAGAAATGTGGCTCGTATCTTGAGAAGTGTGATACTAAATATGATTATCAAATAACGCGACGCGAATACCCGTTGATATATTTCGCACTCTTTATTCGCGCACTGCACATATCATAAACAATACAGGCTTCGCGCAATCACAATTCACAATATCAAATAGATCATAAATACAAGCAATCAATACATCAATATAATAATACATCAATACACTCCACTTACAAGTCAAACAAACAAGCGTTCCATCTCCAACGGTCATACAGGCTAGCTATCAATACATGCACAAACTCTCAGGCCGCATTCACACGTCTGTCCAGTACGGCGCCCAAGCCCAAGTCTAACTCGCCTGTTAGCACACGCGTCAGTTGTGCTCGAGTCAGCTTGCGTGACCCCCCAATGTTTATGCTGTGTTCCAGCTGACCCTCGACTGCTTAGCATCGCTCAGTGTTGATTGCCTGGCGTTGTCGAACGACGCAGCGTTATAACTGTAGTGTTTATCATAGTTCAGCATTGCATTGACTTGGCGTTGGTACAAACAACGCGTCGTAACTCCGGGTGAGACTCTGACATTCTCCCCCCCCTTTTTCTCATGAAAGGTTTTCCTTTCATGTACTCTATATAGCTGTTCTTTATCTTGTCAGAATCGAACTTTGCACTTCATCTGACGTAAATCTTTGGTTTTTCTTAATATGTACAGATGATTAGTAAACAATATTCATACAATCTCCATGCCTACCCATCAAGCATACTTGTCAAGTACAATCAATTCCATGGATTTTACCTCGCTGAGACACAGCCTGTTCGGTAGGTTACGGCTAACTTGCCCCTACCTCTCAACCAAAAACAAAAATTACATATAATCAGGTCAGCCTGTGAGTATCTACCTATAAGATTAACTCCGACATTGTACATCTACCCTTATCTCATAGAATATCCAATGGGGGTCTTCAGTTTTGGCAAGTTTCTCCATACACACATGACGTCACATTGACGTGTTACTCATTAGGCAAACCTTGAAGTTTCAATACATATTTACACATCACCAACAATTTTAGTTATGTCCCTTGGTTATTGTACAAAAGTTAGGGACAGTAATTTTATCATGCTTTCAACAAAATAAATTACAAGTAACATTTCCTTTCTTAGTGTCATAATTTGATACTTATTGACAAAAGTGCACAAAAGGTCACTATTGTGAACAAGTAAATCAAGCTACGATGCTGAGATTACATCTAGCAAAACTCGACATATACAATTTCGTATATGGAAATGTTTAACACCCCAAATTTTCATACAATTGTCATAAATTTATAAACATTTTAGTATCGTCTGCTAACTTTCAAATTAATATGCAAATATAACGGAAGTGTAGAGCTGTGTTGTTGCACACATGTGTTATGTTGACATTCACAGCAAGGTCTCTCGTTTTAGATGGACTTTAAATATACGGAGCAACCAGTTATTGGCATCAGCTGTTGGATAGTTTCTTCGGTCTTATTCTCGGATTAGGTTGTCATGGTCATCATTCGTACTTGTTAAAACGTCGTGGACCATCTTTGTAGATGTACTCAGGATTACTTGACGCTGTTCAAGCTCGGTAAGTCGTTGGGTCCTGTAGTACTGTCCTGTGACACTTGTGGTGCCTATTTCTTATAATATTTCATATTACCAATACTAATGGCATTCTTTAACATATCTTACAATTATACGACACATTCATTCACATAATAATAATAGTATGTACACAATTTATTTACAATGGGAGATTAAATCTTCCCTATCACACCATTCTTCACAACGTAACTGACATGATGTCACAATTGGCTGTGGTGTTGAGCACCATTTAATTTGCAGTTTATACACCATCTGCAATGTGCTCGGGTGTTACCTGGCTATTGGGTGAGTCGTATGGACATCTAGATAGAAGATCGGCCAGTGAGTTATGTGAGCCTCTTATATGTCAGATTTCGAAGCTATAATCCTGCAGAAGAAGGGACCATCTTGCCACTCTGTGGTTACTTGGGGTTCCACTGGTGATAAATGTCAACGGACAATTGTCTGTTTCTATAATGAAGTGTTTACCTAAAAGAAATTTTGAAAGTTTACGTACCGAGAACACAAGAGCGAGGGCTTCAAGTTCCAGCGTGCTGTAATTTCGTTCACAGGTGTTCAATTTCCGAGAGACGTAGTATACAGGGTACAATATTTGGTCGTGCTCTTGAAGCAGTATCCCTCAAATGTCTACGGAGCTCGCATCGCATCTTAGCCTGAAAATAGTGCTAATATCGGGTAATTTTAGAATAGGTTCACTGGAAAAATAAGATAGTACTTTCGCAAATGCAGGCCTTAAGCATTCGCTATTTACAATGACATTCGGCTGTTTGTTTGTTAGTAAATCAGTGAAACATTTGGTCAATTCAGCAAAATGAGGAATAAATTGTCTATAATAATTCAAAATACCTAACACACTTCGCAACTCTTTCTTGGTTGTCGGAAGCGACAATTTCAAAATTCTAGACATGATGTTATCGTCAGTTGATATAAAGCCATTTGAGATCTTATAGCCCAAAAATGAAATTTCTTGAAAGGCTATATCAACTTTGAATGGTTTTATTGTCAGTCCGTGTTGTCTAATTCTGTCTAATGTCTGCTGTAGTGCTGATATGTGGTCTGTCATGTTCTTTGTATGTATGCAAATGTCGTCCATGTACCAAATGATGTTAGAAATGCTGTCAAAAGCCGTCTTGTCATTCTGACAAATGTTGCTGGAGCATTAACTAGCCCGAATGGCAACTTGCACCATTCATATATCCCCAGGGTGTGGCAAATGCTGTCAGATATATGCTGTCAGCATGTACAGGTATTTGCCAGTAACCTTTTGTCATGTCAAGTTTAGTAAAGTAACGTGAGTCAGTCAGTTCAGTTAGTATGTCTTTACAGTTGCTCATTGGTTATAAATCCAACTGTGTAATGCTGTTGAGTTTCCTATAGTCAACACAGAGTCTTATTGTGTTGTCCTTTTTTCTCACAGTGACAATCGGTGAACAAAAATGTGATTGTGAACGTCGGATGATATGGTTTGCTTCTAAATCAATAATTTCTTGGTGTAATTTGTCTTTGTAGTGTAAAGGAATGGAATATGGTCTGCATTTTATTGGGATGTCAGACGTCAAAATAATATGATGATGCACTAAGTCTGTCTGTCCTGGGTTGTTAGAAAAAATTGTACTGTATTCTTGTAACACTTGTCTGCAACTGTCGGTCTGTGTCTGCGTCAGCTTGGGATTTACTTTATGTCCTGTAGGTTGGTTGTCGTGTCCAGTACTGGTGTTGGTATCTCGTCAGTATCGTTGTCGTCTGTCTGGTCCACTATTGTTGTGCTTGCTGTAGTCTCTACTTGTTCGTGGTCCCTGTGGTAATATGGTTTAAGCATGTTAATATGAAAAATCTTGTGTTTATCCTTAATTGCAATTTCGTAATCTACTGTCGAAATTTGTCGTAACACTTTGCACGGTCCTTGCCTTGTCTGTGAGAAGATGTCTGTCACTTGGCAATAGAAGAAGAACGTCCTGTCCTGGAGTGAGAGTAATTGTTCTATTTCCTCTGTTAGCGTATTGTCGGTAGATAGCACCAGATTTTTGTAGTGCTTCTTTCGCTAACACACATGATCTCATGATTCTATCGCGCAATGATGTTACATGTTTATACGATGAAATAGGTGTAGATATAGTTTTACTTTCAGTCAGCTTAGACTGGTACAAAGATAATGGGCCGCGTGGTTTGGCACCATATACAATTTCAAATGGTGAGAATCCAGTGCTGGAATGTGGCACTTCCCTATATGCAAATAAAATAGCAGGTAGATACGTGTCCCAATCTTTGGGATGTTCTCGGGTTACTTTTGAGAGCATATGTTTAAGACCGCCTTTAATCTTTTCTATGATACCCGTGGAGTGTGGGTTGTACGGGCTGTTAAAACATTGCTTCACCCCCAACATCTTAGTAAAGGCCTGTGTAGCTGCGGCAATAAACTGACTACCCCGATCTGAAAGGATGGTATCAGGGAATCCTACCCTTGCAAAAATATGGAAGAATACTTCCATGATGTCTTTGGAAGTTATGTTCTTCATCGGAATGGCTTCTGGCCTACCGACTACATAAATCAATTATTGTTACAATATATTTGTTTCCTCTTGATGTTATGTGGTTAAGAGGACCAACTATATCGACCGAGATCTTTTCAAACGGTCTACTTGCCAAATCAGTAATTTGCAGTTCTGCTTGCGGGTGTTTCCCCTTTTTAACAAGCTTTTGGCAGATGTCACACGATCTGCAATACAGTTTGGTATCACTGCAAAATTTAGGCCAATAGAATTGAGTAAGTAACCTTGCTCGTGTTTTAGCATACGCCATATGCCCTGCAAAGGGTATGTCATACGCTAGCTGTAATGCTTGGTTGCGGTTTTCTGAAGGTAGCACCGTTTGTTCTGTAATGCTAGAACCTTTGGTATAGTACCGTGTCAGAATTCCGTTTTTCAGAGCAAAATACCATTTAGCGTTCTTTGCTACTCGTGGCTTTTGGCCTATTAAGTTTAAAATTCTTTTGCAAAGATCGATCGGCTTTTTGAGCTGTTATAAATTTCTCCCTGGTTGTTTCAGGAGATGTTACAACTGGGCTTATTAGCTGTAAAGCCTCTGTCTGATTGCATTTGAGCAGTAGATCTGGTTACTGCATTTGTCATATCAAGGTTATCATTTACATTACAACTTGGTGTTACATTCAAACAACTACATTAATGTGCTGGCGTTGCCGAATTGGCATATATACATTCATTTAAAGGTGGTAATACATCATGAATGGTGATTTGTGATTAAGGTGAAATGGTATTAACAATGTTACAAGTGACAGTGGATATAATACTGTCATGTGGCATATCATTTACCTCAGGAAGGTCACCAATGATGACATCGCAACAAGGATTTGTTAATGCTGCGCATTTGACCTTTCCTGTAAGAAATGGTGTACTTATGTATGCCCATGCAAGCGGGTATCTCTCGATGTTACCCGAGAAATTCTGCATGTAACATATTTACTACTATATGGTGATGGTAAGATACAGTCTCTCTTAATGCCAATGAGGGTACTGCCGCTATAACGTAAAACGGTGGCAGCTCTACCATTAATATACCCATGGTGGATATTTAATTTACCTTGGGAGTTGACTACTAAATTGGCTTCCTCATTTGTAACAGATATGGAGTGGCCGCATGTCAAAATGCCATCCTCATGAAATTGATCACAGATAGTACATTTGTCGTGTTGAAACACATCAATAGAATGTGCTGCGTTTACAGGGTGATCTTCTACACTTTCCTCTTTTGAGGAAGAACTATCAATCATGGCCTCATTAGCCTTTCTGGACATAGCTTTGGCTTTATAATCTTTCCGCCAATGCCGTACGCTTTACAAAGAAAGCATTTGGTTCCACGTCTGTAGACCTTTCTTTCTTTGTCTTGCTTCGCTATGTAGTTTTGTAGGTAAGACATGTATCCAGGATGTTGGTCACACATTTCACTTTCGTTGTGTGATAAGTGGCAATATTTGCATTGATTAAACTGTTCAGCAGATTGCCTATATAGCTTTTGTTTGTTGTAGGGCACTGACTTAGATCTATCATATGTAGCGGCTGCTACAAAGTCTGTGCTAGTCAGACCAGTAATAAAAAATTGTTTATTGGCTGAAAAATAACCTGAGCCACGACTTTCAATCTGTTGTCCAGTTTCACACTGACATTCCAATAGAAATTTTGAAAATGGAGGTGGGAGAGATGTAATAATTTTATCTCTCAAAATAAGATCTGTCAATCTATCAAAATTACCATTCACTTTGGCTGCTGACAGTCACTTAGAAACAACATTCTGTATTTCTGAGATGTAATCAGAGAACGTTTGTGTTGGTGTAGGAGACAATTTACCAAACTGTTCTCTGTAGCCTGCTTCATCTAGCAGAAAATGAGACATATTTTTTGTCTTAATATACTGATAATCTTTCTTCAGGTCATTTGGAATAGACTCTTTCACTTTCAGAGGTTCCCCAGAAAGACTTCTCATGTGCTTGCTTGCTTGTGTTCGTTGGCTTGAGCTCCAACGCAAAGTCCTGTATGTCGGATGAAGACATCCTGTTGTCCAGCATCAGTGTGATGTCATACATTACCTGAGTTTTGCGTGAGTATCCGTTGTCCCATGTCTGGCTTATTGGTGTGCAGACTGGTGGTTCCTCGCCGTACAGGCAGACACTCTCCGACTTCGGAGGAATCGGCGATCCTATTGACTTCAGCCAGGACCCCGAAGGGACCTGTTGCCCAGGACGCTCGACGAGGACGCGTCAATAGGTCTTGGCCAGTATATAACCCGGCCCTGGTGCCTTGGAAACACCTCTGCGTCCCACTTCTCATGTATATTATACTCCATTCTGACTTTTGGATCTGGTAATGATCCATAATACATTCAAAATTTTGAGTGAAGGCTGCTATGCAATCACCTGTGGTGTAACTTTTAATCAGCCCTTAGTATTTCTTGTATGGCTGATCTTTGTCAGATTTTCTATCTTCCTTTTCTTTGGAAGTTTCTGCTTTCAGCTGTTCAATTTTTAGCTGTACATTAAGTTCCTCTCTTTTGCTCTGAGCTACAATTTCGGCTTTTCTTATTTCTGCATCTGTTTCTGCTTGCTTAAGTTTTAAAGCAGCTTCTGATTCTGCCTGTTTAAGTTTCAAAGATTTTTCGGCTGCTCTCTCATCACGTTCATTAACCTTCTCCTGTAGTAGGAGGTATTCTGCAAACTTTTTCTCACTCCAGGCCCTTAACTCTTCACCAGAAAAGTTCATCTTTAAACCCATTTCGATGTACTCGTTTAAACTAGACATGATTGACAAAATGTATTATGAAATAGATAGACACAAAATTAATAGTGTTGTTAGTAATTTAAGTTCAAAAGTTTACAGTACTTAATATTACAGCTTATGATTAGGCCTGATGAACGAAAGTATAAGGAAGAGAAAAAAATTTGTATACTCAAGTACTCCTTAGACAATGTGTCGGACAATGGCTGGTCAGTACTGCCCGAGACCACACTGGTTTTTAATTCAGTTCGGAGTTTACAAGGGACAGGTGTAGATGACACCAAACAACCTGTTGTTTTTGGAGCAAGAGAAATTAGAACATGTGCAAGTGTGTGGTGTATGTAATGTCACTTAAGTTTTTGTAGGTTTGTATGTCGTCAAGTATTGTTGTTAGTCGTATCACCACACTCAACAACTCTCTTTTCACACGTTCCAGCCTTTCCGCTTACACTACTTCTACTCAATGACATTCAAGGACATGGCCGCCATTTTTGTTTTTATCTACTTCACTAAATCGGTTGGAATTTACTAAGTTCAAAGACGCACTTATGGTTCCAATAAATCAACCCGAAAGATAGTATTTATCTGTTAATTTATTACCTACACGCTCGCATTTGTTCAAAACTCGCACTTTTATACAAACAATTGATTCAAAAACCGACAACAGTCACCACGTTCGCACTTATTTAACACTGTACTTTTCGTATTTAACGGTTCAAATCCAATGAGGACGAAGACCCCACGTTCGCACTTGTCAGAATCTTGCGTAGAGCAAGAAATGTGGCTCGTATCTTGACAAGTGTGATACTAAATATGATTATCAAATAACGCGACGCGAATACCCGATGATATATTTCGCACTCTTTATTCGCGCACTGCACACATCAGAAACAATACAGGCTCCGCGCAATCACAATTCACAATATCAAATAGATCATAAATACAAGCAATCAATACATCAATATACTAATACATCAATGCACTCCACTTACAAGTCAAACACACAGGCGTTCCATCTCCAACGGTCATACAGGCTAGCTATCAATACATGCACAAACTTTCAGGCCGCATTCACACGTCTGTACAGTACGGCGCCCAAGCCCAGTCTAACTCGCCTGTTAGCACACGCGTCAGTTGTGCTCGAGTCAGCTTGCGTGACCACTCAATGTTCATGCTGTGTTCCAGCTGACCCCCGACTGCTTAGCATCGCTCAGTGTTGATTGCCTGGCGTTGTCGACGACGCCGCGTTATAACTGTAGTGTTTATCATAGTTCAGCCTTGCATTTACTGGCGTTGGTACAGACAACGCGTCGTAACTCCGGGTGAGACTCTGACAATGCTCTACGAGAAGTAAGATTTTTGCGTAAACCAAGTGATGACTGTGAATCTACAACCATGACCAGACTGCGAGAACAGCAAATTAAAAGAGGGGTGGCCAAACAAGAACACTACACAGGAATCCAAAGAATATTGATAAACCAACACAGAACTGGCGTCGTTAGCCGCTACACGCTGCGGGATTTGCTGAGGAGGAATTCCGAGCACTTATGGGCTGAATAGTTCGATGTGCAATGAGGATGATCTGTCGACTAACTAACTACGTAACATATCTTTCTTCCCTGTACTTTCCCTGTATTTTCAGAAATATAGAAGATATGGAAGGAATCAACATTGGGAGACGATGCATCATATACATTAAATATCTTCTTCTTCATCTTCTTCTTCTTCTTCTTCTTCTTCTTCTTCTTCTTCTTCTTCTTCTTCTTCTTCTTCTTCTTCTTCTTCTTCTTCTTCTTCTTCTTCTTCTTCTTCTTCTTCTTCTTCTTCTTCTTCTTCTTCTTCTTCTTCTTCTTCTTCTTCTTCTTCTTCTTCTTCTTCTTCTTCTTCTTCTTCTTCTTCTTCTTCTTCTTCTTCTTCTTCTTCTTCTTCTTCTTCAGCGTTCCGAGCCATTGAGGTTCTTTGCTGCAGATACAATCCGTCTCAATTCGTCTCTCTGATGACCTTCTCTTGCCAGTCGTTGATTCCAAGTGCTTGTAGATGTGTATATGTATTATCTCTCCACCACCTTCTTGGTCTACCTCGGGGTCTACGGTCATTTATTTCCTGAGTGTAAGCGAGTTTTGTTTCCCTATTATCTTCCATTCTTTCTATATGCCCCAGCCATTGTAGTCTATTCCTTCATGAAACCAGTGATTAGCG